>JAQZBX010041883.1:5305-22290 GCA_029593785.1 Cabassous unicinctus | reverse complement strand
AAAAAAAAAAAAAAAAGTGAAGCCATCCTCTCCTTGAGACTCTTGTCACTTTGCTGTGGATTCGTTTCTACGATAAATCAATGAAGACAGGAATTGCCCTTTAGTGAGCGTTTTCCGTGTGCCACATAGTCCTCAAAAGGCCACGTGGCATGCATCCCCATTTTACAGGAGCCATCGAGGCTTGCGTAGAGAAGCTGTCACTTACGCACCCTGGGTCACAAAACTAGTGAGTGGAGAGCTGAGGGGTGGGGAAGGAGACCCCTTACGACTTCCAGGGGAGGGGTCTCAGAGAGTGGAGGGGAGCAAAGAGAAGGATCAGGGTCCTAAGGTGCCAACCCATGCCCTGGTTTGCAGGTGTCAGTGTCGCCAAGGAAAGCAGGACACAGCATTTGGATGGAGCAGCGTTTCCTCGCCTAGAGAAGAGACTAGTTCGGCTTCTCCCGTGGGCGCTCTGGTGTCCACCAGTCTCGCTCTGCGGCCAGTGCAGGGAGGTGGTCCACGCACTCCTCTCGTGCCACAGTGGAAGGGCCCTGCTTCCTCCCCACCAGAAACAGACAGAGCAGGGCCAGGCTGGTGTCCTAAAACGTCTGTACTTTAGGCAGAGTGTCTCAGTGGATGCAAAGGGCCAGCAGGCGGCCATCTGCTGGGGGTGGGTTTACCTCCAGCCGCCTGGACCAGCCTGTCCTAGCAGCCAGCCTAGCCTCTAGTCCTGAACACAGGGTTTATTTGTGGGTCCCAGGGAAAGGCGGCAGGCTGCACTCAGACCGCCCCAAGCAACACACAGATTCAGACCTCTTTTCCTGCAAAGCCCAAACTCTTTGTGTTGCCTCCAGTTACCACTGTAACAAATCACCACAAACTCAGTGGCTTAAAACAATACAAATTTATTCTCTTTCAGTCCTGGAGGTCAGAAATCCTAAATGAGTCTTACAGGAGGGAAACCCAGATGCTGCCAGGCTGGTTCCTTCCAGGGCCTCCAGAAGAGAGGCTGTTCCTTGTCTTTTCCAGCGTCTGGAGGTGGCTGGCATTCCTTGCTCAAGGCTGCAGCCCTGCGCTCTCTGCTTCTGCCCTCCTTTCCTCCCTGACCTCCGGCCCCCTCTTCTAAGGACCCCTGTGGTCAAGTTCGCCCCCCGCCCCAGATAATCCAGGATATTCTTCCCATCTCCTGCCGTAATTTCATCTGCAACGTCCTTTTGCCGGATTTTCTCTAGGTTCTTGGCTATGTTACCAAAAAGAATTTAAGAATGTGCCAGTTTAGTTAAGGCCAGTAGTTTATTAAGAAAATGAAGGAAGAGAAAGAAAAAAAGAGATTATGGGTCCCAAGTATACTTGCGGGCTGGTCCAGGCAGAGAGAAGGAAAAAGGGCAAAAAAAAAAAAGGGCACAAAGGGATAATGGAACTTGTGCGCTTGCTTTTTAAACCACTAAGCACCCCTCCCCTCGTTACCGTTTGGGGGAGGAGTCCCAGCTGTTTGCAGTTTTGATTGGTTACCCCACCCATCAATTCCCCCTGGGGGAGGGGCAATGATAAGGTCCCTTGGGAATATGCGGGGCTTTTCCTTGATCCCAGACAAAATCCCATTCGAAATGAGAGTTCTCACGGAGTTCTTCCAGCAGCTCTCTGGCGGGTGGGCGGTGGAATCAGAGGATTTCCACTTGGGATTCCGTGGCCACGTGGTTCACAGCCGCGGTTCACTGCCAGGTCCTGGATTCGTGTCTTCATTCCCTAAACTAGCCTGCTCCAGTCCCTTTCACCAGAGCAGAGAACTTATTCCCAGGTTCTGGGGATTAGGACGTGGAGGGCGCCGTTACTCTGCCGACCACTGAGCCCTTCAACCCCAAGTGCAGAGCAGGAGCCGCCGGCTTTCCCTGCGTCATCCCCACCCCCTCAGAGAGGCCCTCCTGCCGTTCTGACCTTGACCAGTCACCTTGCCTGCTGGTTTCCTCCACACTCGCACCCCCCACTCCACCTCCTTTCGCCCCTGACCGGGAGGGAGGTGTTGAAACTAATCCCACCTGGGCTCTCAACCCCATGAAACCAAGGAGTCAGCGGCCTGGGAGGTCCCCAGTCCCTGCAGCCCCCTGGAGCCACAACTCGCCTTGAAATTCAAGTAGAATGACTTTGACATTCAATCCACAGGGAACCTTCCCCAGTGGCCTGAAGAGCTTCAGAGATAAAAGACTTGCATTTTTCTCAGTGACACTTACTTCCCGATTTCAACTTTTCAACTCCAGTAATATGCAACAGCTGCCCTTACCCCAAAACTCCTCAGCGCACGTCAGACACCCAGCTCCTTCAGCCTGCTAAGCAGCAGCAGCGCAAGCAGGGCCGCTACAGCGGGTCAGCGACTAGCCACCGCTTAGAGGTCCGGGAAATAGTTGTGGCAACGACTTTATTATCTTGCAGCCAAGCCTCCACCCTTTCCTGTGTGTGGGAGTTCAACCTAGAGCCGATGAAAGGAACTTCCTCTCTTCCCATTTCACATAGTCTCTTTGGGGAAAGGCTTAATTAAACTTAAAACCCATAAAGGCTTGTTTTCTCCACTCATAGCTTCTCCCGTCCCTACCTCTTCATTCCAATAAGGCCGCAGCGAGACTCACACGCATCAGCAGGGTGACGCTGAGCGTGACCTTTAGGAGCTCCTGCGAGTCCCCATAGGCCTGCATTCCCACGTCCTCACCCGGTGCGGCCCTGGGCATCTTGTGCTGGGGTCTTCTGGGGGGTGGCTGCTCCTGCCTGATCTTTTGGGGTTATCAGGGGATAATCAAAGTCCTTCTGCAGCCTGAAATGCCCAGGACTTGGATTTGGTGGCTTCCCCACGGTGGCCCCTGATCTATACAGGACAACTAGCTCTCCCAGAGCTTCCTCAGCGCCATTAGGGCATGTGGGAATTCCTGGATCTCCATCCAAGAATCAGATATCCATCCAGGAGCTCTATCTCTGCCCACCTCCTCCAGCCCATGATAGACACGGCGCCCCACCAAACTTGGACTTCTCTGAGAGGCTTGGAGCACCGACCCCAACGTGTTGGATTTCTCCAAACTTAGCCAGTGGCTTCTTCTCTAACGTTCAGCTCCAAGGCAGCACGGCGTGTTAGCTATTGCCAGAGTAATCAGAGTATTGAGTCCCAGGAGGCTGGTGTGTTGGAAAACGAGCCTGGAGACAGGCACAGGGACAAATCAGGGCGGGTTTCACAAGCTAGGCTGAGGGTCCCCAGGGCCGGACTTTGCTCTGGAAGCCACCGGGAGCTGTGCTGGGTTTTAAACAAGGAAGAGGCTTAACCAGGTTCTCAGCAGGACTAACACACGGGGAGGCCAAAATGCGCCTTCAGCTCCCCAAAGAATGCTCTTTCCATGAGCCACCCCCCGCACACCTCCTTCCAGTCGGGCAGGGGTCCAACTGCCAACTTCTTCCTCTGCCCACCTCGTTCCTCACTTTAGTGGTAGAAAGAGTGACCCCAGGAACTGCTCTATGTCACATGACCTTGTTGCAGAAGTGGGAAGGCGGCAGGCCACCAACATGAATTCCTAGTCTCTATCATATTTGTTTTAGCTGGGGACTAGGAATGAGCAGCATACAAATTTATGGTCAGAAAATATTAGCTCCTAAACAGTGAAACCCTCCCCCCTCCCCAAATCGCTTCTTTAAATTCAGATTGTCTTCCTATTCCTTCATCTGCAATCAGAGTTTTCATCGCAGACAGATTTTTACAGGTCAGCCCTAGACCTGGGATTTATTTCTGCCCATAAACAAAACCCCGATATTAATCACAAACTATTTCTGATTCTCGGTTAACGTTCTTAAACATCTTGTGTCCCCTGGGACTCCTTGCCCTGTCATATGAAGATGATGTTTCCAGATTTATAATCCCCCAAAGAAGCAAGTAGATCATAAAACCTAATGTATTCCGTGGTTTGGAATGATAATTTCACCAAGAGGTGAGGGAAATATTTCACAGCGGATCATTATAACATGCACGGAAGTTGTCCATATACTACTTTCCCCTAAATATTCATCCGGCTCCTGTTTATGGAGCCGCTCAGCATCTAGGTCCCCAGCATGGGCTGTGGATGGGTCATGAGCGGCAGGTAGAGTAAGAGCAAAGCTGTGGCCAGCTCTCAGATTTGGGGAGGACGGGGAAGAGGGCTAGATGGAGACAGAAGGAAAGAAGCTGTCAGAGGCAAAATGACCAGTCGTGGGCAGCGTGCTGGAGGACAAGTGGGCAGAGGGCTCCAGCAAGGAGAAGGGGTCAACACCGTTCGTGGCCACAGGGACGTCTGGGAACTAGACTGGAATGGAATAGAGATAAATGCAGCCCCCAGATGACGAGAGATGGAGCAAGCGTTTAGAAAAAAGAGGGGCATGATGCAGGGAAACTTCCAGACTGGAGTAGGATTTTATTTAACCAACGTTGGGCAAGAATCTCTGCCTTGGTCTTGTGCTTGAGTTATTCCCAGGCTAGTAAAAGAGGCAGAGAAGCACCTGGCAAATTGTCTTCCAAGGTGGTCCATAATAAGGGAACCTGGAAGCAAAGAGGAAAGAATATTGAATTCTGCCCCTCGGGAATAATCTCAGAAAGCTAATCAAAGTGATAAGGCGGCATCGTGCAGTGATGAAGGGCAGTCTTTGAAACCAAGATTCAAATCTCTACACTGTCACTTCCTAACCAGGTGGCTTTGGGCCAGGGTCACTTGTCAGTGCCTCAATTCTTCCATCTGTAAAATGTGGATAATAATATGACTCACTTCCTGAGATGGCTATGAGGATTGAAGAGAAAAGCATATGCACTGTGCTTAGCAAAGAGCCTTGCAGAGGGAAAGCTCTTTGTTATTCCCCTAAGGGGTAGAAATAGCCTAGGACAAGCTTGATGCCAGGCTTTATCCACAGGAGATGGACCACCAATATCTTTAGGTAAGAGAGCAATGGGATCTCATCTCTGTTTTAGAAAAGACCCAGGAGTCTGAGTAGAGCCTGGGAATGGGCAAGGGGATGGGTAGGAGATGGGGGAGTGGGGGCGAGTAGCGGCCTCTGAGCAGGCTGGTGTCCTAGCCAGGGCACGGGGAAGCTGGGTTGTATCTTGATGGAAGGTTCAGTTGAAACTGAAGCTAAGAGGAAGGAGATGATGGAAATGGGAGGAGTATGGTAGGTGGGGTGGGAAGGTGGGAGGTAATCACAATTCCAAGGGATGGAAGAAGTCGGCAAAAATGGGGATGACATGTATTTTGCATGTATTTGACAATTTCACTGTCAAACTGAGTCACTGCTTCTACAGCTCTTCACTTAATAGTGGAGAAAGCAGGGCAGGATTATTTATTTATTTACTTATTTATTTATTTAAAGAGAAGAAAGAATATCTGGAATTCCTAAATTCTTCTTGCATAACCCCATCACTAGAGCTGTACCTCTGAAATATGGTTTGGATATCTGTTTGTCCATCCATCAACCTATCCATTCATCCACCTATCCATTCATCCATCCATCCATCCATCCATCCACCTATCCAGTCAGCCAGACAGCCATCCACCTATCCATCCAACCACACAGACCTCCACACCATGTCTACCAGCCCCTAACCATAGAATGTACTGAGGAAATAAATGAATGTGTGAATGCCAAAAAAGATTTTAAGTACCTGAAATTTAGGATCTGAACATTCTTCATGGCAGCAGAATATTAAAGAACAGTCTTGTTTTAGTTTGTTTCAATAATTCAGGGGATAATTTAGAAAATAAATTTCACTCCTATTCAAATCAATTCAGTATGCCTGTGGGCAAGCTTTGGGCACAGGGCACTTTATATATTATTGGTGGAAGCATTTATTGGTACAACTTCTGTAGACAGTTTAGACTAGCTCCCCAAATTATAAAAGCACACACCCAGTATTTCCACTTTCCAGATTTATCCTTTAGATAAGTTTATAAACATATAAAAATGATATCTTACAAAGATAGCTACTGAGCATTGTTAATAACATTAAAAATAAAAGCAAATGTCTAACAACAGAGGACCAGTTAAATGATTCTATATCCATACAGTGGAATGTGTTCATCTGGTTATTAAAAGACTATTCTAATCCGTGATTACTGTGGTGGCTTGAAGCTGCATGTACCCCAGAAAAACATGGTTTTAAACCAAAACCAGGGAAGCAGATGTGGCTCAATCGATAGGGCTCCCGCTTACCATATGGGAGGCCCCGGGTTTGATTCCCAGGGCCTCCTGGTGAAGGCAAGCCGGCCCACGTGGCGCGGTGAGCTGACGCAGCAAGACGACCCAACAAAGGGAGACAAGCAGACACAGAAAAGCACACAGCAAATGGACACAGCGAGCACAAGCAGCAGGGGGGATAAATGAATAAATAAAATCTTTTAAAAAAATAAAATAAAATAAAAAATAAACCAAAACCACTCCTGTGGGTGTAGACCCGTTGTAAGCAGGACTTTTGATGAGGTTAATTCAGTTAAGGTCTGGCCCAACCCAGTCAGGATGAGTCTTTGTGATAGCTTGAGGCTTTTGTGGACCCCAGAAAAGATCACATCCTTGGAGCTAATCCATTCCTGTGGGTGTAAATCTATTGTAGGTGGAACTTTCCTTTTGATTAGATGACTTCAGTAGGGCATGACCCAGGGTGGGTCTTAATCCTCTTACTGGAGTTCTTTATAAATGGGATGACTACGGAGAGAGAGAAAGAGAGGAAGACCCCAGGAGCTCAGAGAAGAACCCACGGAAGATGAGAGAGAAAGCCATGAGAGCAAGAAACGGAAATCAAGGGAACCCAGGAGAGAGAAAACCACAAAAGAAGCATCCAGAAGCTGAAAGCAACAGAGCCCGGAAGAGAAAGCAAAGACCGGCAGGAGCCACCATGTGCCTGGCTGCCCACAGCCAGTCTTTGGGGAGAGACTGTTGCCTGATACCTTGACTTGGACATTTTTCTCAGCCTTGGAATCGTGAGCTTATGCATTAATAAATTCCCATTGTAAAAGCCAATCCATTTCTGGTATATTGCTTTGGTAGCTCTTAGGAAACTAAAACAGTCTTCGTCCTATTACTGGAGTCCTTTATAAGTAGAATGAAATTCAGACACAGGGAAGAAGCCACAGGGAGCAGCCAGGAGCTGGAAGTCAAAGGAACCTGGAAGAGAAAGGAGACGCCAGGAAAGGCTGCCACGTGCATCACCACGTGACAGAAAAGCCAAGGACCAAGGATCATGGGCAGCCAGCCCTAGAATGCCACAGTCTTTGGGAAAAAAGCATCACATTCATGACACCTTGATTTTGGACTTCTCCTGTCCTCAAAATTGTGAGTCAATAAATTCCTGTTGTTTAAACTAACCCATTGCACAGGATTTGTTTTGGCAGTTAGGAAACTAAAATACTAGTTAAGTGGGAAAAATGCATGTAAGTATGTATTGTGTTTCTATATTCTTAGACTATTTCTGTAAGAATACACAAGAAATTGGTAAGTGGTGGCCTCTGAATTGGGGAGCAGGAGTGGGAAGTAGACTGACATCCCTTAGAACCTCTTGTACCTATTTACCTGCTTATAAAAATATATATATAATAATTCCATAAGTCAGATAGTAGAGAAGCATTTATAATGACAAAGGAACTGTCCTTAGCCCCATCACTTCCCATCCGTAATCCCACTTCCCAGCAGTAACCACTTTCAATGATTTTGGTCTTTGTCCTCTGGTAGTTATCCCTAAATAATATGTTGGTTTAGCTATTTATGGCTTCAACACCTTTATTGTCTATTGACTTTCTGCTCTAATAGTTGAGGATTTAGCTCCTCTGTAACTCCCCCTTTTCTTTCCCCTCCTTTTAATATTGCTATGTATTAGCAAGGACAAGATAGGTAATACTGCAGAGACAAACCACCCCAGATCTCAGCAACTTCTACCCAGAAAGGTTTATTTCTCACTCATGCTTCATGTCTATCCTAGGCCTGCAAGGGACCAGGGGAGGCAGAATCAGTACGTGGTAGTCATTCAAAGGACCAAGACTGATGGAGCAGCCACCATCTCACACAATGCCAATTGCCATCTGGAAAGAACCACCACAGAGGCAATGAAGTTCTCATCCCAGAGGTGATTCCCAGCACTTTGGTTCACAACTCAATTGTCAGAACTCATCCCATGGTCTCCTCCAACCACGGGGCCAGGAACTAGAGGCTGTCATGTACCCAGAGTGCGGGAGACTGGAAATCTCCTGGTGAGCAGCCCTACTGACGAGCACAGTTACCTTTCCAACCTGACAGAAAGTGGTTAAATCTGTGTTTCTTGTTAATCTGTTTTAGACGTTATTTATTGACTCCCCATCTTGTAAGGTGAGGCTGTTACTTGCCATTTCCTCTCCTCCTGCTTTTGGGTTCTGATTTCCTTCAGCTGTACTTTGCCTTTTTTTGTGGTCAGGATTGCTAACACTCACATATGCTTCTGTAACTATAGTTGCCTCTTCTGTTCTGGGCTTCTGGAACCACACAAATATTGCTTGCTGCAGAGTCAAATAGTGTGCTACAATTGCATTTCTTTGTGTTTCTTTCTTTGTGTGTTCAATGTCACAGTCCCTGTGCCACTCTGGGAAACTGAAGATGGATTTTCCTATCCTACATTCCATAAGCTTCAGTTTGCTTTATATTTGGATAGAAATTTTAAATCAGTGGAGGCACTGGAAGATAGAACACTGAGTATCCATGTACCATGGGCCACAAAAGTACCATGTGCCAACACGGAGCTGATACAGCCTCTGCCCACTGGAGACAGAACTTGTCTGGAAAAAGTCTTAGCAGATGAAATGAAGCTAAGGATGTCAAGATGAGGTCATCCTGGATTATTTGGGGGGACCTAAATCCAACAGCTGTCCTTATAAGAGACACACAGAGCAAAGACATGGAGAGAAGAGGAGGAGACCACGTGAAGATGGAGGCAGTTGGAGCGATGTGGCCACAAGCCAGGTGATGGCTGGTGCCAGGAGAAGCTGCAGGAAGCGACGCAGGCCCCTCCCCTAGAGCCTCCCATGGGAGTGCAGCCCGCTGGCGCCTTGATTTTGGGCTTTTGGCCCCCAGAGCCGTGAGAGAATAAACGTCTGTTGTCGTAAGCCACCCGGTTTTTCGTAGTTTATTACAGCAGCCTCAGAAACCTGGTACAGGACCCAAAGAGAGGGAGGCCCCCGGGCATCAGGGGCCTCTCTGGCCACCCCACCCCCCATGCCAGTGATTTTCTCTCCCCCAGCTGGGGGGGGCTCTGAAGCTTGGGAGATGCGGGAAAGGCAGAGCTGGAAGGACACAGAGGCATCCCTCCAACCTGCCGGGGCCAAGCCGTCCCCTCCTCGCCCGCTGCCCCTCCTCCCTCATCCTTGAGTTCTCAGGTGCAGGGAGGTCCCTCCAGGCCACCAGCCAGGGAGGCCGCCTCCCTGAAGAGGAGCCGGCGGTCTGGGGCGCCCCCATCCCGGTCCTCTGTGACAGGAAGGATGCAGGCAATACCCCCGTAGGAGAAGCAGCGAGGCCCCAGGTCTTCACACCCTGCGAGGCACGCAGCGCCTTCACGTCCTCTACCTCACTTAAACCTCGTCACAGCCAGGAGGCTGTCGCGCAGGCACGGACGGACCGCCGAGGCCGAGGGGCGCAAATCCAGCGGTGAGGGCGGGGCCCAGGTCACGGCGAGCCTAAGGAGCCGTTCCTAAACCTGACTGCCCCAGGGTGGGGACGTGCCCCGTCAGAGGCTTCTTAAGGCTCTAGACGTGGAGGAAGGAGAATTCCCAGAATTTTTCCTTGACGAAATCCCGTCTTCACTGCTCCCCAGATTTCCCAGCCGGAGGCTCCTGGCTGGCTCGGTGCGAAGATCCGCTGCGCGGTCGACCGTCGCCCTCTCGTGGCCGGTGGGCGAAGTGCGCGCTAGTCGTGACTCGGAGAACAAAGGCCAGGCCGCCGGGACCAGGGAGTCAGTCTGTCGTATGAGAAAAACTTCATCGGTCCATCGTCTCCCAAGCCTGCAGAACCCAACGGGAGAAGCCCCTCTGGGGAAAGGTGGGCTTCTGGGCGTCACAGGCCTGTCGGCTTTGCTACAGGTTGGACAGTGAGGTGGACCGGTGGACGGTTGGACGGTGAGGTGGACAGTGAGGTGGACCTGCGTGGACCGGGCTGGACTGGCCTCCGGCTCTAGAGCACGTTGCTTCATGGACAGACCCCTCTTCTCCAGGGAGTCCTCAGAGACCGAGGCTGCGCCGCGGGTCTCCTCCAGGGCAGCCCTCCGTGCAGGGAAGTGTCAGCTGCACCTGGGATTCCCTTGGGGGAGTCATCTCGGAGCCTCGATTTTCTCATCTGTACCGTAGGAGCCAACATTGAACGAGACAATCGAGGGAAAAGTCTCCAGCCACACAGTGCCCAGGAGGTCTCTCCATTCACGTCGGGTTCCCAGCTCTGTGTTGGCATTTCCCGCCAAACTATCCACTCGGCCGCTGCGGCCACGCAGATTGTGGTCCAGAGCCTGAGTCTGAATTCTTGCTCAGACGCCTGCGAGCTCTGGGCCCCAATGAGCCTTCTCTGATTTCTCTGCACCTCACATAACCCATCCCGGAAAGGAAGATGACGGCAGCGTCCACGACATAGGAGTAGTGTGAGCATTCAGGGACAGCCCACAGTAAAGAGTCCAGAACACTGACAGCACTGAGGAAGCGCTCGGAAAAGTGGGCCATCGCCGCCTTATTAAGTAGGAGCATCGAGGGACTCAGCTGCTTGCCACGATTTGGCTCAGTCCGGAACTGTGTCTCAAAGGGGAGCTGAGCTTCAGTTGACATGAAAACGGATCTTTCTAACGCACACACCACTGGGCAGCATCTTCGCTCTGGTCAACATGCACGGGTGTGAGAGGAAAAAGCTAGTGTGCCTCAAACACATTTGCTTCTCTCATGATAATTGAATGAATGGATGAATGGGTTTTTTCTATACAGAGTTTACATTACACACATAGATTTGTGAAGGAAGAAGCAGTAACCTATAACCAAGATGGTGGGCTGTGATCCCCAACCTATGACTACACCCAAAAAGAGATTCGTGGCAGATGTGGGAGACACATCTACCAAGCTGTCAAGAACCCTGAAACCCTTTGTGCCAAACCAGGGCCATTTAATATTTTCATTAATGACTTGAAGGATGGCATGAAGACCCAGCTAATCAGATTTCTGAGTGATACTGAAGCTGGAAGGGATCTTGGCTACTTTGGAGGACAAGATTAAAATGCAATCCAAGCTTGACGAATTGCAGAGATGGGCTTAAATCAATAAAGAGCCAGCAATAAAGATAAATGCAAGCTGCTTTGAACCGTGCCGAGAAAATTAGCCAGGCACCGAGTGGTGATGGGAGAAATGAGCTCGGTGGGGGCTGGGAGGAAATGGCTAGATGTAAATTGATCAAGTCATAGCATTTGTAAAGTGGGGTCTCCTCTCTTTCACCCAGGGAATCTGAAGCTTCACTGTGTATGAGAATCACCTGGAGAGCTTGGGAAATGCAGATTTCCAGGCCATGGCCCAAAACTGTGATTCAGTAGGCCTGGATGGAGCTAAGATGGTTCCTGTGTGGATGGTCTAGGGACCAAGCTCTGAGAAAGGAGAGAGCCTGTAACCACGCCGCCATACCATCGTTCCCCAAAGGGAGCCCTGTGGAACACTTATCCCATGGGGTTTCTCCACAAGCGTTGAGCTCCATGGTCAGATAAGCTTGGGAATGCTCCCTCTTATAGTCACAAGGCAAATGAGTGTATTAATGATGGACATTTCCTGCAGTTCAATGAGCTGCTTAACTTGGTACAAACAAGAATTTCCCAAACCTGTTGACCAGAGAGCCATTTTTTTCAGGAAACATCCAGCCACATCTTGGGGAACACACTTTAGACGAAGTTGCTTCAGCTCAAGACTTTTCCTCATCCAATACCCCAGAAGGTCTCCTCTCTGGTCTTCCCATCACCCTGTGTTGAGACTCATCTAGGAGGCTGGAAACTTGAAATCACCTTAAATGCTTCTCTGTCTCCTCAGCTACCTAGGATCTGAACTTTCCTCCAACATGTACAAGAAAGGTTGGAAGCAAATTAGCTAAAGCTTTGAGTTTTGGCTTTCTCGTGCCTGCCAAGTGTGCACACGTATCCCGGATCGGGAGGCGGGGGGCGGGCAAGCTCCTGTGCTTCTTTGATCATTGTCTTCCTTGAGCATGTGTCAAAAACTGGTTGGTTCCCCATTGTCCATTCTCTCCTTTTCCTTTAGTAACAGAATCCCCCTATTGTTGAGTATGACAGTGTGCCCAGTTGTTTTTTTTAAATCACATTCTCAGCTTCCTTTGTAGACAGGGCTGGTCAGCCAGATGTAAGCAGAAGTCATTGGGTGGGATTTCCAGGGAACTACTTCAAAGGGGGCTGACTCATTTGGAAGGCATCCTCTTTGCTCTTCCTGCCTGGAACACAGATATGGTAGGAGCACTGGCTGCCATTTTGGACTATGAGGTGAACTTGAGAATGAAAGCCACTCGCTAACTATGGCCAAGCAGAAGAATAGAAGGTGTCCAAGGTTTTTGTGGCATTGCAAAGTCACCATAGCAACCTTGCACTGCCTGAGAGGGAATAAAAAGCACCTCTGTTACCAGCAGTTGAATGCAACTTTGAACTCACACAAAGCAGAACCAGCCACACCTTCTTGTCATTTTCCACAAATGTCAGTCCGTGCGGGGCTGCCACCTGGCAATGTTCATCCATACATGTTCTTGGCATGCTTTGTGCGTTGAGTGTATGTGTATGTGAGGTTTTGCCCCATCTTTGGCACAAGGCGATTCAGCTGCCTTTCTTTTACCTTTATTGGAAGTGACTACAAATACACTCAGGAGGACATTTCTGAGAGCCTCCCATCCTTCTAGAATGGACTTCTCTTTTGGAATCTCCGTCCTGAAAATGTTATTTTCAAGGTATTTTGTCATCTATATTCAACATGGGATTCCTGTTTGAAATCAGCATGTAAATCCTGAAAAGTGAGTTGAGTGGAAATAGTATCTCAAAAATTCCCTTTACGTCACCCACAGGACTCTCTGGAAAGGAAAGAAACATCAGACCATTGCAATGAGAACCGAGAATGGGTGTAATCCAGGGTCAGAAGGACACAGCTCCCTCACGCCAGTGAGGTCAGGGGAGGAGGGTCCTCTCCGCAGCCCCTGCCCTCCCTCCCACGGGGCCCCCAGCCTGGCCTGCCCAGCTCCTGTCCCAGGCACCATCTGGCCTGGGGCAGACCTGCCTTTGATCACACAAGTGCCACCCAAGGCGATCCGCCGGAGCTCCCTACTGCGCCCTGCCCAGGTGGCCTCATACGCCCCAGCAACGCAGGCCTCTGGGTTTTCCTCTCCCGTTCTTTGACTGGAAGTCCACCTGCAAGGAGCTTTTCTCCAGGTTCTGCCTTAGTGAGGCTGCGGCACCTTCTGAGGGATTTAAAGGAAAACTCCCCTGGGAGAAGGAGCTGGCGTTCACCCAGTGCCTCGCGGGTGCTGAGCACATGCTCACCAGCCTTTCATCTTCTGAGCAGAGAGGAGAAATCGGCTGAGTCACAGCAAACGAATAGAAAATTAAGACCTATCCTCAATTCTGGCAAATTCCAACACTGGGCCTAGTCACATCTCTTTACTTGGTGAAGTTTTAATAAATACAAAAAAGAAAAACTCAACATGGGGCCTTATGAAAAATGTGCCCCAGAAGAGAATAGGAACCAGGTAGTAAGATCAGAAAGGAAATCCTGCTTTGAAATGCAATCACTTCATGAAATAGAAGAAAATTTTGGAAAACAGATGGGGGCATATTTTTTTTCCTTATTTATTTATTTATTTAGCAAATCAATTTTATTGATATATATTAATAAAGCATAAGTCCATCCAAAGTGTACAATCAATGGTATGTGGTATAATCACATAGTTGTGCATTTATCACTTCAATCATTAGTAGAGCATTTTCATTATTCCAATAATAATAATAAATAAAAAACAGACAAACTGACAAACAAAAAGAAAACTCATCACCTCTCAGTCTCTTTTTGCTTCTCTTGCCGTACATAGCTGCTATTCTGTTTCTATCTCTCTAGGTTATTTGTATTCTTATTTTGTAAAAATAGCCTTATAGGTGCAATAATGACCAAATTCGTATTTCACATGAGGTTTCACTGTTATACAGTCTCATGTTACATTTTTTAGCTGTCCTTCTAGTAATATACATGACCTTAGACTTTCCCTTTCAACCACTGTCATACCCAAATAATAGCTCTGCTAGTTACAAACACTATGATGTGCTTTCACCATTTCTATTCATTCCAAAGATTTACAAATAACCTTTTTACTAATTCTGTACAGATTAAACTTCAGCTTTCCATTCTCTACCCTCATTCTATTTTCGGGTGACCTATTTCCTGATTATTAACTCCATGAATTTACACAATATATTTAGTTCATAATAGGACAATCATATGGTATTTGTCCTTTTGTGTCTGGCTTGTTTCACTCACCATAATGTCCTCCAGGTTCATTCATGTTGTCATATGCTTCATAACTTCATTTCTTCTCATAGCTGCATAATA
Organism: Cabassous unicinctus; assembly: GCA_029593785.1. NCBI lineage: Eukaryota > Metazoa > Chordata > Mammalia > Cingulata > Chlamyphoridae > Cabassous > Cabassous unicinctus. Next base: position 7,705 of record JAQZBX010041883.1, on the reverse strand, counting down.
TTCCATCATGTGCATACTCCACAATTTGTTTATGCATTCATTGGTTGATGGACACATGGGTTGTTTCCAACTTTTGGCAATTGTGAATAAAGCTGCTATGGACATCAGTGTGCAGATGTCTGTTCGTGTCACTGCTCTCAGTTCTTCTGGGTATATACCTAGTAATGGTATTGCCAGGTCCCATGGCAAGTCTATAGTCAACTTCCTTAGGAACTGCCAGACAGTCCTAAGTTCTCCCAGCATCATTTGTTGAATAGACTGTTCTGGCCCAGCCGGGAGGGCTTGACAGCCTTGTCAACAATCACTCGACTGTAGGTGTGAGGGTCTGTTTCTGAGTTCTTGATTCGGTTCCATTGGTCAATCCGTCTGTCTTTATACCAGTACCATGCTGTTTTTACCACTGCAGCTAAATAATATGCTTTAAAGTCAGGAAGTGAGAGTCCTCCAACCTCGTTCTTTTTAAAGACATTTTTGGCTATTTGGGGCCCCTTACCGTTCCAAATAAATTTGATAATTGGCTTTTCCTTTTCTGCAAAAAAAGACTGTGGGGATTTTTATTGGGATTGCGTTGAATCTATAAATGAGTTTGGGTAGAATTGACATCTTCATGATGTTTAGTCTTCCAGTCCATGAACATGGAATGTCCTTGGATTTATTTAAGTCTTCTTCGGTTTCTTTTAGCATTATTTTGTAGTTTTCTGAATACAGGTCCTTTATGTCCTTGGATAAAGTTATTCCTAAATATTTGATCTTTTAGTCACTATTATAAATGGATTTTTTTTTTATTTCCTCCTGAGATTGCTCATCAGTAGTGATAGAAATGCTATTGATTTTTGCATATTAATCTTGTATCCTGCCACTTTGCTGAACTTGTCCTTAGTTCTAGTAGATTTATTGTGGATTTTTTCTTCAGGATTTTCTAAATATAGGATCATATTCTCAGCGAATAGCAAAAATTTTACTTCTTCCTATCCTGTTTGGGTGACTTTTATTTCTTGATCTAGCTAATTGCTCCAGCTAGAACTTCTAGCACAATATTGAGTAGCAGTGGTGACAGCGGGCATTTTTGTCTTGTTCCTGATCTCAGTGGGAAAGCTTTCAGTCTTTCACCATTGAATACAATGCTAGCTGTAGGTTTTTCATATATACACTGTATTAGTCAGCCAAAGGGGTGCTAATGCAAAATACCGGAGATTGGTTGGTATTAGAGTGATGTTGGCTTCATAGAATGAGTTTGGTAGTATTCTTTCCTGTTCAGTTTTTTGGAAGAACTTGAACAATCATTCAATTCTTTGAATGATTGGCACAATTCACCTGTCCCGGGCTTTTCATTTTGGGGAGTTGTTTGAAGACTGTTTCAATATTTTTACTTGTGATTGGTTTGATGAGGTCTTCTATTTCTTCTAGGATCAGTGTAGGTGGTTCATGTGTGTCTAGGAATTTGTCCATCTCATCGACATTGTCTAGTTTTTTGGCATACAGTTGTTCATAGTATCCTCTTATGATCTCTTATTTTTGCGGGGTCAGTGGTAATGTCCTCCCTCTCATTTCTCATTTTATTTATTTTCATCTCTCTTTTTTTTTTCTTTGTCAGTCTAGCTAAGAGTTTGTCGATTTTGTTGATCTTCTGAAAGAACCAACTTTTCATTTTGTTGATTCTCTCTACTGTTTTTTGTTGTTCTCAATTTCATTTATTTCTGCTCTGATATTTACTATTTCTTTTCTTCAGCTTGGTTTGGGATTAGTTTGCTGTACTTTTTCTAGTTCCTTTCTAACTACTAATAATTGTGGTTAGATCTTCAAAACTGTCTGAGTTGGTGAAGCAGCTGTGACAGATATCACACCATGGGTTTTGGCTTAACAACAGAAATTTATTGGCTCGGGTTTTGAGGCTAGAAGAAGTCCAAAATCAAGACATCGGCAATTCTGGTGCCAGCTGCCAGCAGTCCTTGGGGTTCTCCTGAGCTTGTGTCTCTGTCCCCTTCATGCGGCGATGTCATCTCCTTTCTTCCCTTCTGGTTTCCGCTTTCTGGCTCCCGCGTGGCATTCTCTGCTTCTGGCTTCTTCTCTCTATAAGGCCTCCAGAAGATGGGTCAAGATCCACCCTCATTGGGAAGCGGGTGTGGCGCAATGGATAGAGCACCCGTTTACCATATGGGAGGCCCCGGGTTCGCTTCCCGGCGCCTCCTTGTGAGGGCAGGCCGGCTCGCGTGGTGCAGGCTGATGCGGCAAGACCTCACAGCAAGGGGGAGATAAGCAGACACAGAGAAGACACGCAGCGAATGGACACAGCAGCACAAGCAGCAAAGGGGGGATAAATAAAAATAAAATAAATAAATCTTTAAAAAATAATAATAATAAAATAAAAAATAAAAATAATTATTAAAAAAAAAAAAAAAA
>JAQZBX010041882.1:0-21774 GCA_029593785.1 Cabassous unicinctus | reverse complement strand
AAAAAAACTTCTATCTCTGTAATTCAAGAAATTGTATCAGTAGTTAAAAACATTTGTACAAATCAAACTTCAGGGTCATGTTGCATTGCAAGTGAATTCTATGAAATAGTCAATGAATGGATCATTTCAAAATTACATAAATTCTTTCAGCAAATTATTCTCAATTTATTTGGTAGCCTTGATAACAACATTTGACAAACAACAATGACAGGTCAATCTCCCTCACAAATATAGATACTAAAGCCAGAGCCAAATATTAGCACACTGATTCCAGCTACATATAAAAAGTTAAAAAGTAAAGGGAGCTAGAATTATTCCCAGGAATGCAAGGTTGGAATACTCTTAGAGTATCAATTCATGTTATTTCCCATATTTCAAATTAAAGGAGAAAAATCATGATTATCTCATGAGAGTCAAAACTTGTTTTAAAAAGATAAATATCTTTACCCATCCTGATTTAAAAAAAAAAAAACTCCTATAAAACTATGAATAAAAGGGAAGTTTCTAAACCTGAAAAACAAAATATACAAAAACTGACAGTGTTTGTCATATTTAATTGTGAACATTTAGATTGATGACCACAGAGAGTGAACAAGTACTAATTAAGATTAGAGTAGGCACAGTTTCTGCCCTTGACCGTCCCTTTAACCCTTTTAACAGGGCTTTGGCTGAAGGTGGATGCATTTTAAGCTTGAGTTAAATTTTGAGTCTGGAAGAACAAAATGATAGATAATAAAATCAAAATTCCAAGTGATCTCAACTAGCAGAAATGCTTGTACCGAATTAGGAAAATGAGTTTTGTTTTGTTTTGTTTTTTAACAGAGATGTCTTTAATTTAACTTCAAAATTAATTTTATCCATGTGGTATGTGAGAGAGTTGATGTGAAAAAAAAGTTGGAAAAGTCTAACTACTACAATCTTAAGGTACATAAAAACTATGATAAAACTATGAGGAAAATCAAGAAAAAAAGCAAACTAATCATGGTCACTATTAAGAAAAGTGCTCTTTTTATAAATATGTACAAGGAGTGAGGCAGTCCTGTGTTGCCTCCCTAATCTACTACATCAGAATGTCAGTGCTGTTTATTAATCCCCTCTTATCTATGGCACAATTTTCCTATCTATGGCAACAGCTTTGAAAAGGGACTTTGGCCCTTGCATGGAGTGTGTTTCAGAAGGGAAGGAGTCTAGAAATCATGTTACTCAAGAAAGGCTTAAAGGAATGGAGCATATTACAAACCATGTGAGTGTATTCTTCAAATAAGAGAAAATATTGAGAGCTCACTATATGTTACAGAATATGTTTCAGGTATTTTAATATCCTTAATTTAATCCTCTCAAACACTAAGGAGTAAGAACTAACAACCCAATTATATAAAAAAGTAAACTGTCTCATAGAGATTAAATTAAATCAAGACACATAGTCAAAGTGAGAAATGAGTGCAAACCCATGTTTGTTTAATTCTGAAAAATGGGTATGCCTATTCCATTTTCCTATCATGAGTCTACAATATTTAAGGAAATGTAATGTGGAAGAGGCAGAGACTTTTGTTGTTGTTCCAAGAGAAGGAAGGATAGTGAGTGGAATTAAGGGGAGTTAAATTAAAGTAGTTCAAAAAGTACTACCCTGAGACTCTTTACTGCCCACCATCTACCAATGGATCCCAAGCAGATATCACATAACAATGTGTCTATGAAAGGACACTGCTTTCAAAATAATTTCTAAAATAACTTAAAGTTTGATGTTTCAGGTGTTGAAACTATTTTCATATTGATATTACCAGTGAATACCTAAAAAGAAAGCAACATGACATAGCATTGAAGTTGCTGTCAGGAGACAGAGTGTTTTCTGCTAAGGTGATCTGGGACTTCGGATGAGTATCATAATCTCTCCTGGAATCATTTTCCTCATGCATAGATGAAGAGTGTGCATGGGTACCTGATATCTAATATTTCTTTCTTCTGTACAAGTATGGGATTTTTAGATCACCTACAAAAATCTCATGTAAGACAAAAGTCTGTATTCTCATCTTGCCCATATTAACAAGTTTTAACAAATGAGCAATCAAGTCTTGTGTGTGCTCATTGGAAGTTCAGTTACAGTTATAGATATTGTGTAGCTTTAAAATTGTTTTTAATATTTTTGAATTAAAATATGGAATAAAATCCTTAAGTTATTCTTTTTAAGGGTAAAAATAAAAACATATGAGTGGTAAAGTATGAATTAAATAAACATTTAATTATTTAATTATTTGAAGCATTATCTACATCAGATAAATAAATGCATGCCTTGTTAACATTCCCTTACTACCCTCTGACCCAAAAAGTAATTTTAGTGATGACTGCAATTTGGAAGGAAGAGACTATTTCAGGACGCTCTCAGAATATGTGAACATGTACTTTTGGTATCTTTGCAACATGATCTAATCCTACAAGAATGGAATGGTCTTCATGAACTAAAGCCTAGAATCATTGTGAGGATGGGAATCAATGATTTAGTCCTGAAATAACTTTGAAGTTACAAACGATAAACATGAGATTTTAGAGAGATTGGCTTTTCTTTGAGAATTTTCTTGTAGTTGAATAAAATGTACTGTCAAATAGAAGAATGAACTCACTATTGGAGCAAAGAAAATCCAGAAACATCCTTTCAAGTCCTCCAAGAGAAAGATTGATGTTTCATATGTAGTTTTATTTTTAAAAAAACTACGTGTATTTTAAAGAGTGATTATTTTACTTACCTGCATCATGAATGATCAGCAAAGAATTGTTACATAATAATATATCTTCTAGCATTAAAGATAATTCTGGAAACTTGGCAGGTCTTAGTGTCATCAGTGTGATTATCAATAAACCATATTTAGGAACACAGAATGTTCATTGTGAGTGTACATTAACTCTTGACCTTCTCTAAAAGTCGTTTTTGCCTAAATGATCATAAACTTATGACTCTTCAGTAATACAGAGTGAGAATAAGGAAATTTGGTTGTGATTTTTAAAAATTATGATCTGTCCAATAAGGGTTCTTAACTGATATTGTATTTCTCTGTGATACACATGCTGGTACATTTCTGAAAACTCTTGACATACTTTTTCTCATTATTCTTGAGCTAGAGAATTGATTTAAATAAAAATGATCTAAATTATTTCCATTTCACTGTACAAATGATAGATATTATAGCACTATTAAAGGAAATTTAACAGATACTCAGAAATGAGACAGTCTTTTTTAGGTCTCAGATTTTCTCCAAAGTTTTTTTTCAATATTTCCATTCTGGTTGAACAAAATGTAACATCAAATATACCTTCACAAACAAGTATTCAAGTTCCTACTGAGTCCCATTGGCTTTCCTCCCACTTCCCTATGACCTTGCAATTTTCTATATGGTAAAAATGAAAAAAGATATTCAGAGAAGTAAGATATTTTCCAAATCTGTCACCCATGTAAGATGAAGTTATAATTTCTAATGTTCATATCTATTGTTAGATACTGGAAAACAAGACCCATCAAGGACAGCTTTATAATCGTATTGGAAACTTTCCTTTCAAAGTGATGCACATCCTGAGGTCCAAAATAGCTTATTACCTTAAGTCAGCAAACTAGGATATTGCACAAAACTCATTGACTTGCTCATGTCACTCTCACAAATAAATAACATCCAGCAATGCAAAAATAATATAGTCAGTTGTCTTCTGAAAAAGGGTGAGGTGACATTTTAATGTGATTTTAATTTATTCTCAAATGTTCCATTCATGAGTCTAGTAGCATCTATTAAATTAGATAGGTATACCCAATCTGTCAGTTCATGTTTGATTATATTAACTAAAATCTGTGTAGGGAAATATTAACAAATTCATCAGCTCTCCTGTCAAATTCACTAGCTGTCTTTGTAGAGCAAACTTGCACAAAACCACAAAGAGAAATATTCTAGAGGTTTACTCAAGAAGAATCTATGTGTCATAACCAGGCAATGAAACGTTATTCCACATAGCTTCACCACTTTCATTTCCTCAATATCACATATGGTGGGCAGCTGTTTCATAAAACCATGGAAACTAGATATATTTAGATATGCCAGGGGCAAAACAAATTTGCTGTGAAATACAATTAAATGTAGGCAAATCTATATCTGTTATAGGCTATAGATATAGTAAGGAAAACTGAAAATAATGCAGATAGAGTTCTATGAGAAAAAATGATACATAAGACAAAGTACAAAATTTTTTATGATTTATGAGTTTAAAGAATCAATTTGCTTCATTAAAATCTTACTATAAATTAGGCTCTGTTCTCATTGTTTGGGATAAATTAGTGCACAAAATGGACAAAGACCCCTGCCCTTGTATTTACATTTGATAACAGAAGACAGACAAAAATATTTAAACAATATATTATTGAATTATAATCATATAGAAGAGGACAAGTGCTGAGAAAAAAAAAGAGAAGCTAGAATAGGAAAAGCTGAGTGCATAAGAGTTACAATTTTAAATAAGATGGTCAAGGTCCTCTTATTAATATATATTTAATAAAATTTGAACAAAATTCTTGAATTCAGAGTTCCAAAAGTCATATTACATTTACTTATCTAAAATCATTTTAGTTCAAAAAGTCATATTACATTTACTCATCTAAAATTATATTAGTGTCACACTGGAAAAGGTATGTCTACTCTCTTCCCGAATTTTGATTTTCCTTGTAAACCAGAAAATTGCCTTAGTTGTATTATTTTGTTCAAAATTGATGGGAACAGCAAGACAAGATGACCTGAGAAGCAATTTTGGAATTGCATTTCCTTTTTCTTAGAGATGCAGAAAGTAGTTTTATTTTTTTATTTTTAATTTTTTTAAAGATTTATTTATTTATTTATTTATCCCCCCCCTTGCTACTTGTGTCTGCTGTGTCCATTCGCTGTGTGTTCTTTCCATGTCTGCTTATCTCCCCCTTGCTGTGAGGTCCTGCTGCATCAGCCCACTGCGCTGCGCGGGCCGGCCTGCCCTCACAAGGAGGCCCCAGGAAGCGAACCCGGGGCCTCCCATATGGTAAACGGGAGCTCTATCGATTGAGCCACACCCGCTTCCCAAGAAAGTAGTTTTAGAAGGCTAAAATCTACCCACTGAAATTTGGATCAGGCCCTTCGTCCATGTCATTCAATATATTTCCTTGGTAAATGTTTTGTTGTAAGTAACCTGAGGACACAGTCTAGAAGCCCTTTCATATCAATTATAAAATGCTGAGTTTCCCTCAACAACACTTTAGAGATTTAGTAATGATTTTATCTAAAGATTGTATGAACTAATTTGCATTACCAGCCTCTACCAACCCTTGGTGACTCCTGGCTTTGTTCATTTCTTCTCCTCTGTCTTTGAAACTAGAAAGTTTCAAACTTCAAAAAGTTGCTTTACTTTACTCCTTACCCTCCCCCATCTCTTCTATCTAGGATTCATAGATTAGTAAAAATTTAAAAGCATTTCCATACAATATCTATACTCTGCATATTGTAGTAATTTTAATCAAATTCTCTCATTTTCATTCTCAAGAGTTATGTTAATTTTTACTCTCTATTCATATGGCAGCCTATATGTAATCATTTTAAATACACTTCAGTGAAACTCCTGAGTAATATTGCATTTTTCCTACTGTTTAAAACCCTACCTCGTAAAATACACACATATAGTCATCACATTATGGTGCTATTAGACCTTGAAAATTGTTAAATTGTCTGAATGTTCTGTATTTTTTCTGATGATGATGATCTAGTGTTGTTTTTAAAATTGTTGACAGTTTGTGTTTTCAAACATTATTAAGATACACTTTTTGTATAATAAATTACAAACATTAAAGGGTATAATTCAATTAGTTTTGACAAATGTATATATCTATTAAATATTCATTACCACAGTTGAGATACTAAATATTTTCATCATCCCAAATTTTCCTCATGCGCATTTACAGTCCATTCCTTCCTCCTCTCCCTTGTCCAGGTGACCATAGAACTGTCTTGTGTTGCTGCACTTTGGTTCACGTTTTCTAGAATGTTATATAAATGGAATAATAAACTATATATTTTTTTGTGTCTTGCTTCTTTCACTCAGCATACTTATTCTGAGTTCCTGTTGTGGCACATACCAATAGTTTGTTCCTTTTTATCACTGGTAGCATCTCTTTGTAAAGATATACTACATTTTCTTTATTCTTTTACCTGTTGTTGGACATTTGGAGAGTTAGCACCTTGGGACTATTACAAATAACGCTGCTACAAACATTCATGTACAAATCCTTGTGAAGACATACATTTTTACTTCTTTGGGGTAAATACCTAGGAGTGTATTGCCTGGGTTATAAAACAGATGTATGTTTAATATGTTTTTTAAAATTGCCAAACTGTTTTCCAAAGTGGCTGTACCATTTTCATTCCCACCAGCATGTTAAACTGTTTCAGATGTTCCACAGCTTTGTCAACACTTGATATTGTGAGACTTTTAATTTTGGCCGTTCATTTCTCTGATAAGTGATGCTGGACTGTTTTTTTTTTTTTTTTTTTTTTTTTTTAGAAGGAGGTACCAGGGATTGAACTCAGGACCTTGTACATGGTACTCAACCACTGAACTACATCCACTTCCCTGGACATCTTTTTATATGCTTATTAGCCACATATATATCTTCCTTTGTCAAATATCAGTTCCATTTTTGCCTATTTTTCTTGAGTTTTTGTCCTCTTATTATGGGCTTATAAGAATTCTTTATAGATCCAGATACCATCTTTGTCTGGTATATGTGTTGTGAATATTTTCTCTTAGTCAATGCCTTGCCTTTTCATTTTCTTCACAGTGTCTTTTGAAGAGCAAACATTTTTAACTTTGAGTCCATTTTAGCACTTTTTTGGTTTTTTTGTTGGTTCTTTTTTTTTCTGTTATCTAAGAAAATTTTGCCTACTTCAATGTTTCAAAGACTTTTCATCTATGTTTTTCTCTAGCACTTTTGTAATTTTAGTCTTATATATAAATGTATGACCATTTTAAAATTAATTTTGGGGTATGTTGTGAGATAAGAGTTCTTCTTATCTCATCCAAGAGACATCCAATTGCTCCACTATCCTTTGTTGAATACATGTAGGGTTTTGTGTCTTTCATAGGATATTAGACTATTAACTTTAGGAAACTTTGCAAAGATTCTTAGATCATTGAATTCTGAGATAACATTGCTTTACTTTTCTATTTTGCACTGTAATTTCCAAAGAATTTCATGCCTATTATGTCAATAGAGTCTCCAAATAATCTTGTGAGGTCAATATCCTCAATTTATAGATGAGGAAATTAAGAGGTCAAAGGTCTTATTTAAATATTAAACACACACACATACACTCACACAGGGAGAGGGCAAAATCTCACACCTAGACAGTACACTTTATTTCAGTCCTTATAGGTCTTTATTTTCCAATGAAATACTCCCTTTTTTTTTTAGGGGGAAGAGTCATTTATTTGTCTTTTACATGAAAACAGGAATTTAGGAGAGGGAGGGAGAACAAGAAGGGAACTAACATCCAGCTACTTAGATTTTTCTGAAGGCAGAATGAAGGCAGCTGGCTTCAAGACATGAATTATGGGTTCCCACGGCAACATGGCGATTGTGATCAGACTGGAAGCGTTTTATTGAAGTACCGTTTTCTATTAAGTCTTATCCCAAGCTAAGCAATTTTAAGGTTACACTGGAAAGTAACACTGTCTGGAGTATTTTTCTTAAGAGCACAAAAATGAACTGACATGTAGCAAGGTGACGACAAGCAGTGTGGGGCCAAGCTAACCCTAAGAGCTAATACTTTTCAGGATCTGGTAAAGAGATTACACTCCTTCTTAACATAGGAAACCTGCCTGTTAGATTTACCCATGGGGAAGTGATAGTCACAGGTTTAAATATCTATGCAGATTTGGTGTATCCACTGACAATTCTTGTATCTTTCTGTTTACAGGAGCAGGAGAATCTGGAAAAAGTACCATCGTCAAACAAATGAAGTAGGTACACAACTATTTTATTTATTTAATATTTGATGTTAATATTAATGTTTATTATTTGATGTATGGCTATTCTTTAAATACTTTTGGAAAATCTGATTGCTAGTCTCTTCCAAATTGCAGGTAACGGTAGAACTGTCACATTTCCTGTGCAATTGTTTCTTATCCTTTAGCAGAATCATAATAGATGAATGTTGACATTTCCATTTTTATTTAGGTCTTGCCTCTCAACAAGATAAATACTAAAAGCAGCATTTATCTTTTTAAATATATTGATCTAAATATAAATCAAACATATTGTTCTGGGAATGATCTAGGGCTTTAATGTTGTGGTGCATAAGCCATAAACATAAAATTTGTCAATCAATGATCATTTTTAATTTGTGAGAAATCAATAATTTTAACCTCATTGGCATTTTGCCTACCTGAGAATGAAATGTATATTATTCTTATCATGTATTTCAATTTAGTTTTGCATGTATTTATTCTACTTATTTTCTCTTGACAATGAAACAAGAGGCCTGAATTTTTAAAATGGAAAGTGTTAACACAAACCTGCTATAATTCAAGAATGTAATGCTTGAATTAATGAAGTGACTAAGTGTAGATCAACAGGTGTAATCACATGACTGTCACTGATGGAGCATTTTGAAGGACAATGGTTGCTCTAATGGAAGAATGGCAATCAAATTTGAACATTTTTTTTGTTCAAAGGGAGAAAGAGTTTTTTGCCAAGCATGAAGCAAGGGGATCAGATGGCCTATCAGCCTAAAACCTGTCTCTCTTGAAATCTTAGGCACATCTTTTCACCCAAGTCAACTCTCAGTCATAACATTACCATAGTGTTCACCTGCTCTTTTCTATCATGTCATAATAATGCTTAAATCTCTCATATCCTTCTTACCTCTCCATTCTCTACAAATTTAAATGCAGCAAAAATAAATAAATAATCAATTATTTGGCTACACAAAAATTAGATTGTTTAAATATATCAATCAATAAATAAAATTAAACAAAAAATAGAAAACTAGAAATTCTATAATAATTATGATGGATTAACAATTGCCTATTTTATAGATTGCAAAGAAAAATAATACAATGCTCAATGTTTAAATATGGGAAAACTATGAGCATTCAATTCATTAGGGAGAAAATTCAAATAGTCACTGAATATATATTTTATAAAATATATATTTTTAGTTTCACCTCACTAATTATAAAATAAAAATTAAAGATATAATGAGGTATTTTTCATCTTAGTAAATTAGCAAGCTTTATTTTTCAAATATGTTTATCCAAAAAAAGGGTGAATTTGAGAAATGAGTGTATCTCATTGCTACTTGTGAAATTATATGTTGCAAGAAATTTATAGGAATAATTTTTGGAATATATGCAGTGAGCTGGAAAGAATCAATAAGTACTCATCTATTGAGGAAAAATACATTGTTAACAATTTTCAATGAAAAGATAATTTAAAATACAAAAATGTTTATGTCAGTCTTATTTATAATAATGAAAAATGGAATAAAATAAAATCCCATAAATGAAAATAAACCATAAAAAATAGATTGTCAAATTATGGAACTATTCATCCTTCAATTAAATATTATGCAGCCATTATAAATGATATATATAAGAAATATTAAATATGGGAAATGTTTACATGAAGTGAAAATCTAGGATATAAAACAGCATAAACAATCTTAATCATGGAAAAATAGATATATTTTAAAAATATAGAACCTATATCAAAAGTTCAAAGAAATTCATTCTCAACCATTGGATTTCAGTTATATCATGCCTTCATTTTGAATATTGCTATGCTTTTTATATTTCCTATAATGAGCACATTTTATTTAAAAAAAGAGCAAGTCTCTTCTAGGTACTACCTTATCCCTCCTTCCTTTTCTCAGTAAAGTTGCTCCCTTTAGGTTCCCACATTCCATTTACTCTTCAACATTTCCATCCACACTTTCACCCCTAAAATGTCACTGAAATTTCTCTTACAAAGGTCAGTTACAATCTCACAATTGCCATTTTCTATAAAGTATCCATAAGGCCTTGTTTAATTCCGCTTGATACTATTAGGCTTTCTCTCTTAAAATTTTTCCTCGGCTTCGAGGATAACTCTCACTCTCAATTAGTCTTCTAACTCTATCTTTTTCACTGCCCAATTGTTTGACTGTGTTTTAAATGTCCCTCATGTCCATACTAGATCCTCTTCTCTATTTACTCTAAACCTTCATCAAATGAATACTACCAAGGTCCAAAGATTTTTGCTGTCATCTCCAAGCTAACTGTTCAACAATATTTCTTTCAAGCCCAGAAATAAACTTTGTCTAAACTAGGGAGGCAGGTATATCAACCTCTGTCATCTATGGATAGCCCCAAATCATAATAAACAACATTAAAATTATCTCCCCATCTACCCTCTATTCTTCTATTCATAAATACATCAACACCAGCTTCCCAAGCAAGAAATCTGGATGAAATGATGCTGCCTCCTGACCCTCTCACCAAGTAATGCTAAGTCTATGCAATTTATGTTTTCAAACATGGCTTTTATTCTCATTGTTACTGCCTTAGTTCAAAACCTAATCATTTCTGACCTGGATTACTGCAGTATATTGATAAGTAGTTTTTTACTTCCCCACTCTTCCTTCCAATCATTATCCACAGGGCCACCAACTGATCCCTTTTTAAATGATTGCAGCTCTTCTCTGAATTGAATTCTTCACTCATGTTACCAAATCAAAACACCTTGCTATGGCACATCGGAAACTTTGGAATATGGGTCTTCCATCTCTTCATTGTAAAGCCCCATAATTTCTCCCTTCCTACTTTTTGCTTCAGCAATGCTGAGTTTTTATATCTGTGGACCATCATACTGTAGGAGGCAGTATAGATTGGTGACTAAGAGAATGGACTCTGATCAGACTGTGAGTGTGTTGTACAGGCACCTTCTGACCAAAGTTAGGGTACTTGTTTATCTATGCCTGCCTACTTCTCTTATCTATAAAATGTGGATGATAATTTTCCTACTTTAAGGGCTTATTGTAACAAATAATGAGAAAAGACATATAAAGCACTTACAGCAATGCTTGGCACATATTGAAAACTTGATGAATGTAAGCTTCAATTTGCTCATACTCTTCTTTCTACCTAGAATTTTCTCTTTCCTTTTGCCTATCTGGAAATAACTATTTATCCTTGAAAAACCAGCTGATACATCACCACTCCCAGGATGTCTTCCCTGGCCCATCATATCTACTCCCAAAGAGCACTTATCACTTCCCTCATTTCTGATGTCTTTTATTATGTGCAGATTTTGTTTTTATACATGATCACATTGTACTGAAAATGTTCACATGTTCTTCTTCCTCTAATCCAAGGCTCTCCTATAGAACTTTATGTGATAATGGAAACGTTTTATATCTGTGCTCTCCAATATGGTCAGTAGCTGCTGGACACATGGCTATTAAACACTTGAAATGTGGTTAATGTGACTGAGAAATAAAATTAGTGTGGCTAGGAGCTACTAAATTGGCCAGTGCAGCTCTAGTCAATATGATTTGGGGGTAATGACTTTGTATAATTCATTTATCTTCACAGCTTAATGCAGTATGTTACAGAAGGTGTCTAGTAAAAGTTTATTAATTTAAAAGGATCTAGGAACCAACTGTAGCTAAAGGGCTCTATCTCACAAAAATGAATTTATGTAACTCTTAGAGAAACCATGTTGCTTAATGTTCTTAGAGCCGTATTTCAACTGGACTCTTCACATCGTTTGTATCATTTTACTTTGTGATAGATATTTCTACATACTGTGATAAAGGAAAGGGGTCATATCTTATTCCACACAGAAAACCAAAGTCCTTTCAAGTTTATTCTTAACATTTTAATTTAACAAGTCAAATAATTTCCTATTTCAATTTTTGACAGAAAACTGGGTTTTCTTTAATGAACTCATTTCGAATCTATCCATAAGGATATTTTACTGCATTTTTCTACAGCCCATGTCTAATTTATTTATTTATTTATTTTTACTGTATTATTTAATGCAGTAAGGCTATCACGCTCATGTTGAAAGTAAAAGTACAGCAATTATTGGTAATTAAATATAGGAAATATTGAATAATATGAACATTGCTTTTACTTATTTTACTTCTGAATCCTTCCATTGGAAGGCTTTAGTATCTTGTGAGCCAATCAGGTTTTTTGTTTTGTGGGATTTTTTTCCTATGCTAAAGCCTCAAATTGTACAAATAGAATGCAAATGCTTAGTAATATGACATCCAAAAATGTTACCCTAAAGTATATAACATACTTTAAAAACAATAAGAGAAACAACAGAAAAAGAGCAGGAATGTATTATACAGTAAATATGCAATAGAGTGTAATTAGCACACATGCAAAAAATTAGTTTTTAATAAGTCAATCTATTTTAAGCTGTTTTTTCCAAACTATTAGTAAAACCTTGACTTCTAGCTGAATGAGTGGAAGGAAGAGAAGAGTCAGCCAAATAAAATGCCGGGCCATTTAAACCTTAAGAACTCACTGGCACGTACACAGATAAAGAAGTGACGTGGTGAAGTATTTAGTAACAGGCAATCACCTACATTTTAAAAGATACTTTTATTGAGGCCAAAAATAGAAAGCAGGCACTCCCATTTTCCAATGTGTCTTAAGAGATAGGAAAAGAACTGAAAGTTCTAAATTACTTCACTTCTTATAGACATCATGTTGTAAACACCATACAAAGCTCCAGAACACTGTATATATCTTTGTCCTGAGAATCTGGAAATTATTCTATTGAAAAGGAGTAAGCTTTCTAAGTAATACGATCATGATTTACCAATTTAAAATAAGTGGTTTATCCAGAACAAATCCTTAGTCTTCTTCCTAATTTGGTACAGAAAACTCAGAAAGAAAACATTGTCTTCAATGACTATGATAATAAAATTCCAAAGATATAAAATAGTTCAGATTGAGCACATGCATAAGGACAAAATTCTTCATTTTTGACTAATATATACTTTAATTTTATTCAAACAAATTATTGTTGATGTGATTTAGCATTACAATCAATTGTTGAACTCACAAAAGGCTTTCATGTTTAAATTACAGGATCATCCATAAGAATGGCTATAGTGAACAAGAATGCATGGAGTTCAAGGCAGTCATTTACAGTAATACATTGCAATCCATCCTAGCTATTGTGAAAGCCATGACTACCCTTGGGATTGACTATGTAAATCCCAAAAGTTCAGTAAGTATGCAATTAAGGACCATCATAGATACTAAAATGGAGTTTGAACCATAAAAGAGTATGACTTAGTAATTTGCAGTACCAATCTATATAAAAATTTAAGAATATGAAATATGGATTTTGAACCATTGATTCTTTGTGAAGTAAAAGGGCAAATCCCTTCAGTCCTGGCAGTTTTCACCAGAGAATATGGAAATTCTAAGTATATCCTTAGGGAAGAGAGTTTATAAAACAGGAAATGCAGGGTTGAAGGGTCCTGCTAGGCTCTCTTCCCATTTCTAGCTTTTCATCACTACCTTCTCTCTGGCAAGTCACCTACATTTCTGGCTAGTTTCCCTCCCATGTGTAAAAGGGGGCACTTGGAGGAGCTAAACTCCAAGGCCCTTTCCTTCTTTGCACTGTGATTTAATGAGCATGTTCTTATTCAAGAGTAGTTCAGTTATCTCTCTAATGCCAAGATTTTCTTGAGCTTTATATTTTAAAATGTATCTTAAAAGATGGCTTTGTTCAACCTCATTATTTAAAGATGAGAAAAATTAAGGCCCAGAGAGGATTACAAATTGCTTATGTTAAGCAGCTAGAGTTTAGGGTAAAATTCACTTCTGACTTCCATCATAGTGCTTCTCCCTACACAAGGGTTTTTAATAAATGCCTCTAATGATTAGGAAAAAAAAAAAAATATATATATATATATATATATGTATATATAATTTTTTGTCTTAAGGCAATGATAATTCTTTAAATAGATGTACCTTCCATATTCCGTTGAGAATGGCTTAATGATGTTCTAATTTACATGTGTAATAGTCCATATATTTGTGTCACTGAACTTGGAAACCACAACCTTACCTCTAGCTACTCATTTTATATATTTTGACCTTCATATAGCCCAATGTCTGTAAATCAGTGATGGCAGTTTCACTAAAGACTTGAAATCTTTTAGTTAAGAGCGTTAATGACCTGGCATGCAGGTAGAGTTACAATAATGGACTCTATATGTTGCTACAACTATACTGACTAAAAAGTAAAAATAAATATAACATATTCAAACTGTACATTGAATGGTGCAAACAAAGCAATGTAAGCAGCACCAAGCAATTGTCACAGATTTCACAGAGTAGATAAGTCCTCAGTTATCAAATCAACACATTTGTCAGGCACTACATCACTCATAGTTTGATTGCAACTCATGTAAACCATAGCAGTTTCAATCACATTCTTTAGTATTTGATTTTAAACTTTTTGCACTCTCTACTGTCTTAAACTGTTTATTCAACAGATAAATTGCTGAACACTTTGCCTATGTGTGGCTCTCAGAGTTCTGATGGTCTAGGACTTTTTATTTAGCTTTCAATTTGCTTATTTATACAGGTTTATATACTTTTACTTAACCATGTGCACATCATCACTCAGATTACCACTCAAAGAGAAAAATAGTCCTGATTGTATACATTTGGACAAGTTACTTAACCTTTCTAAGTTCTGGTTTCTTCATCCACAAACTATTAGTGTTTTCCTCATTGAATTATAGTGACTACTAAAAGAGGAATCAAAATAAGTAAAGCAGAATGTATGCTCCCAGTATATATTATGTATTACTACTTTTCAATAATAACTCTGAATTAAAATTATGTTTTGATGTGTACATAAATCCAAGATAATTTTAGATAATTTCTTCATTAAACAATTATTTATATGGTAGGCATTTGGCTGAATATTAAGGATATACTGAAGGTTTAGCAGTAAATGAGATGGAAATAGTATTGCCTTCAGGAGAGAATTGACTGATATTAAGCAAGTAATTACCAAGCAATCAGCTATTTCAAAAGGGCAGCACAGTTGGGTGTGGAGTTAGATCCTTATTCATGAAAAGAGTTACTGAGAAAGATAGCACTATCTCTAAGTGAGGATTGAGGAGAAAATGAATTTGGTTTTGCAAATGTTGAGTTTGCAAATTCTGTGAAATATATCCATGTGGAAATAGCTACCAAATTAAACAACTTCAAATGTGCATTTAAAGCTCTGAGGAGTTATTTTGGTTGGAAATCTAAACTAGATGCTATTGGAATGCCTTAACATATAATTTAAGCTAATTGGAGTGGATGGTTGGGAATAGGTTAAGTGCTCAGATTGAGAAAAGAAAGGCATTAAGGAGAATACGGCCTAGGAAAGAGTAGTGTTGGAAAACTCCAATATTTTCTGGTTATTTGAGAGAAATAAGAAGGTTGAGAGGAAAGGCTGTAATAATAGGAGGAGAACCAGGAGTGTGTGGAATCACAGAATTAAGAAACTCTTTCAAAGAGAAGTTAGACATGTTGAAAAGTCTGCCGAGTTAAAAAAAAAAATAAGAGTATGGATTTAGCAATATGCGGATCATTCATGATTTAATGAGATGGGCTTCAGAAGAATCCTAATGGAGTGTGTTAAGAAATGAGAAGTGGATATGAGAATGAACTGTAAAGAAAATGTTTTCAGGAACTATGACTGAGGTATAAGAGAAAGATAAGACCTATAGTTTGAGGGAAGAGCAGTTAAAAGAAGGGGTTATTCTCACTTGTCTTGATTTAAGATTTGATAGACTAATTTCATGAAGATGGATGGGAAAGAACTTGTGAAGAGATTAAGCTGAAGAAACGGGAAAGGGGAAATAATAACAGCGTTTAGTGAGTTTTCACTTACAATCTCTGAATAAGTTATTATATTCTATTTTAGAACCTCTAAAACATCCAATCGACCTGCATAAAAGAATGTTGAAAATAATAAATTTTCCACACGATACCATATGAACCAAAGAGCATTCATTCATGAGGATGTTTTGTGACCAAATAAGTTTGGGGTGCATACATATTATAGCAATTTCTTGGAAATTTGCAACCAATATTATTACTCAAAGATTCTGTGAATCCTGCAGTGAGGAAACCTGGCGTTTTTAAACTGGCATTTGATAAAATCACTAGACTGTGATATATTTTCCTTCCTTTAATATTTTCCTCCAATTTTGGAATTAACTCTAGGGTTCAGAATGATGGTTAAGACCAACTGACATCCTTAATACTCATGAGGAAGGTCTGAGTGACTATGGAGAATATATATGCTTCACTCTATGCAATGAAGTTCCAAAGCTGTGCAACTTTTAGAGAATAGCCATTCTAGAACCACTATTTTAACCAAGCTTTTCAAATCACATTTTATGGGAATAAATATTTTCTTCAGGATACCATTCAAGCCCCCATGGAGCTCTTTGGAAGAACTGGGAGATTACTGGAGATCCTTTAAGGTTTCTTTAGAACATGAAGCTCTAGTCTAAAGCAGAACATTAGCTCTAGTTTGAGCTAATTCAGAACAAATTGCTTACTCATTTTTTTCATTCATTCGTTCAACAGTATTTCAGCATTATGTGCCAGGTTCTGTTCTGTCATAAGGATGTAGAAGTGAATGAAACAATACAATCTCTACCTTCATGTGCTTATGGTCAAATAGAAAAGATAGCAAATAAAAAAAATAAATATGTGTTATATAAGTAGTTATAACTTCTGTGAAGAAAAATAAAGGAGGTTAAGGGGTTAGAAAGTGATGGAAAGAAAACTAGAAGAAAAAGTGGTCCGGGAAAAGATCTTTAAGGAGATGCTATTTGAGAAGACGCCTGAGTGAAATGAGGGAGTCAGCCATGGTAAAGACATGAAGGGAAAAATCATTCAAATTCTCTGAAATGGAGATCTGGTAAGTTCTAAGAACTGTAAGGAATCCAATGAGTCTTGAGAAGAGAGAAAGGGGGAGAAAAAGAGAAAGAAGAGTAGGGAACAAGCTTGGATAGGAAGACATGGGTCAAAATGTGTAAAAACTTGTGAGACACATAAGGGATTTGGAGATTAAATTTTAATGTAGTAGGAAATTATTGGAGTTTTTGAAATATAGGAGTAAGGTAGTCAATAGATCAGTTTTCAAAATATCAGTTTGGCTGCTATGTTGAAAACAACTTTTTATAATAGCTTTTGATTTTAGTTTTATTTATTTCAAAAACTCAAACTTGAGTGGTAGACCCAATCCCTTATAAACATGAAGTTTCATTCTTTAAATTATGAGCCCAAGCCTTCAATAACTACAGAAGGATTTCACGACTTGAAATGCAGTATGTCCAAAAAGATATTATTTATGTTAAAGAAAGATAACTGTATATTTGGCTACACATTAGAATCTCCTGGGAGTTTTTTTAAAAATACCTTTACGTGATGTGACACCCAGAGCTCCTGGCTCATTTGGTTTAGGGTGGGATTCTGGCATCAGCTTTTAAAAAGCTCTCCAGGTGCTTATAAAGTGAAGCCTGGAATGAAAAGTATTGCCATAGGCTCTACCTATGCATGCAATAAACACAAAAAACAAACTGTTAGGATAGCCTTGCCTTTGAGGGAGGTACTGGGATCAAAGAGAAACTTTATAATATTAAAAATTTTAAAATGAGAAAACGTTTGTGATATGTAAACAAAGTATATTCAAATTAAAAATAGCATATTTTTATAAAAATGAAACAATACATTAGTTTGGTTTGTAAAGGTATGCTGACATGGCATACAGATTTTCTCCCTTAGGAACAAAACTTTATGAGTCATTGTTTCATTGCATCATTTTTCCTAAATGGCACTTTAATAGTGGAATGAGGCAAATAGGATGCTGCCACCAAAATGACCAAGTCATATTTCACTGGATTTGCAGTTCTTTCTCACATCCAACTAAAAGGGGAGAAGGATTGGAAACATTTACCCTGTGCCGATGCAAGAAAATGAGGTCAAGCCCTAGCATTTGGCCATTTAACGATTGGTCTGATGTTTACCTGAACAGTTTCATTTTGAAATAAAGTATTATTGTGAAGAGAGTTGAAATATGGTTTTTAGTTTGTCTCTTGACAATAAGAGAAATATCTTTATATTTTATACAAAGAGCAGATTTTGAATAAAATGCTGAAATAAACCTGTAGTCAATTTAAAATAATAATAAAAATGTGAATGTATCAGAAAAGTGGAGGGTTCCTATGGGACATACGTCATTGGTGTGGCCTGACATTGCACAAAATGAGTTTTAGCTTGACTTCTCTTCTAATACCTTCTGTCTTTATTGGTTTGGCAAATGAACCTCTGAGAATTTTCGTCCCTCATTTGTAAAACGTAGAAAATGTAATGTTTATCTTTCACTGTTATTGTGAGGATTATGTGACAGTATGTATGTATGTCTTACAAAGTATAAAAATAACATGAAACACAAAGAGTGTGAACATCAGAGTCTGAAGAATCTTCTCCATTTTCCTGTTTATCATGGTTAATTATTTAATTACTTTGAATCTTGTATTCTTAATCTTCAAAAATAGGCATAAAACTTATTTGATCA
Source organism: Cabassous unicinctus (assembly GCA_029593785.1). Classification (NCBI taxonomy): domain Eukaryota; kingdom Metazoa; phylum Chordata; class Mammalia; order Cingulata; family Chlamyphoridae; genus Cabassous; species Cabassous unicinctus. The sequence continues at coordinate 3,116 of JAQZBX010041882.1, read as the reverse complement.
TTAGTGTAAATTAACCTTTCCTACAGTATTTGCTCAATAAGTGTCTGTTTGCTTTCTCCTTTGTCACCTCCAACAACCATACCAACAGGACTAACACAAAGCTTGCTTTCTTGCCTTCTCTTAATGAAATCTCACGTATACCCTGTTGATTTGCTCCAGAGGCACATGATCAACAGCAATAGGAAAGCTCAAAAACTTTATGTGGGCCAAATTATTTACCATAGCTTATTTATTTTAGCATGATGAGGTACCTGATGGCAAAAAATACTGTTAATAAAAATTTATTTCTAAATTTTTAATGCAATTTCAGAGTATTCAGTTTTCCTCTTTATTTTAATTTTTACTTGGTGTTTTGATTTTTTGTGTGTGTGTGCCTGTGAAAAACATACAGCTATGACAAAGGAAGATAAAGCACCATATTAGATCAGGTTCACTAGGATTTTGCTCTAGCATTTTGTGCCTCTGAAAATCCAGGTATGTATACTAAGGTACTGCTTTTCTTTTTGAAATCATACTCAGAGCTTAGTGGCATTTATGGAAATATCCTGATCTCTCCATATAATATTTTACAATTTTTGCAAATGAGAACTCTTCTGGGCCTCTGTTGGTCACTATAAGGAACTTTGGTTCTATCAACCACAAAGTATTTTTAAAAGGTGCTCCAAGAAATTATTACCTAGAGGAATAAATTTTATTGAAGTTTATCATTCATATATGAACATACTTTTTAAAAAGAATATGTAATTCCAAACAACAATTTTTATCCTTCTCACCAAAACATTGTTCTAGGAAGATCAGCAACAACTTTGTGCTATGGCAAATTCCCTGGAAGATGGTGGAATGACGCAAAAACTGGCTGAGGTAATAAAACGTCTATGGACAGATCCGGGAATCCAGGCATGCTTTGAAAGGGCATCCGAGTATCAGCTGAACGACTCAGCAGCTTAGTAAGTGAATTCATTTTGACCGAAATTTTAGCTGAAACATTTAACATTAAGAATTATAATTCTGCCTACCCTGCATTTGTAAGCACACATGAGAAAAATATTTCACTGTGCATTTTATTATACTAAAATAAAAAACAGTTGAAGAGGAAGAAATGAAAAAAAAAGAGCAAGGTGACATAAATGAGATTAAAAGAAATATAAACAGGTGAATATTTTAAATAACTAATTTGAAACTATTTTAAATAATTTTAAAAGTATTTTAAATAACTAATTTGAAAACTATTTTGCCTAAGAAGATCCATTGCTTATAAATATTTTTTATAAAAAATTGATTAATTAAATTGATCAATTGATTGATTAAAAAGATTCAATCATTATTCACAGTGTTCAACATAAACAGAGAGGTGGCAGGCACATGAAGTTTGGAAATATTTCGTCTCCATTCATGTTACTGAAATCACTCCTGAAATAATTTTATTAATGGTGTATGCTTTGGTTCCACTGGATTAATAAGCATGATATAGAAACCAAGAAGTAGTGTGCAGATTTCCAAAATATTTCTATACAGTGGGAATCTTCAAGTCTCAGAGAAAGACTGTTTAATTTATACAGCTAATGTTAGCCAGGTAGCACTTACAAACCACAGGAAGTTAGGAAGTTTTGAAACTATTCATAATTTTGTTCTCAAGGGGATGTCAAATTTCCATTTTAGTAAGTGGTCCTTTGCCCATCCCACAGTTATATGTCTGCAACTATGTGTGCACATAAGTGTAAATATAATTTAATTTTCAAATCCATATTTCTGTCCATGCATATGACATGAGTGTGCTAAAAGGTACAAATTCATTCTCTTTGATGCACTCCCCACAGACATTGACAAGTATTTAGTTTTTTAAAGTAATTAAAAATTTAAGCACATGAAAGATTATTTGAGGACAGAGCAATGAAACTGGCATGATACTTCAGATTTTTAATAAGAGATGAACAGAAGGATTATGGAGAGAAAACAAACTATGTAACTTAAAAAGGGTAAAACACCAGTCTTCTGTGACTACTCATTCATCTTCATTTTAGACTTCGAGTTCCAATGTGCATGTGTGCCTTGGAGAAAAGTGCTGCCCCTGTCTCTCTGATGGAAAGAGTGAGCATCATCTGTATTGCATAGGCTTGGATAACTACTTTCATAAATGACTCACTGCCTAGCCAGATTTTATCAGTAAAACAGTTATAGGTACTATAGTGAAGCATTGGGTTTTTACACCAATCATGGGTAAAGACCGTTGCAAATAGTAAAAAGCTGAATTTAAAATATTCCCATAAAATATTGTTAGTAAATTTCTGGAGAGGGAGGGAGGGAAGGCAGATGGATGAAAGTGATTTGTAATTAATATATTTAGTTTGGGATACACATCATTGATTAAACATGGTTTTTCCTTAAGATAGTAAAATAAATTTTCTTGCAATTATATTAACATTATGTTGGCTCTTTGATAGTAAAAAGTTATTTACATAACATGTAGTCAAAATGAGTAGATGAAATAACATATTATTGTGCTTTCTAATCTTTAGTTTTAGCTCTTTTTTTTCTATGCTAAAAATGTATTTTACACTGGTACCATCTACCCTACTACAGATCCTTAGTAAAAACACCTATCTGTTCTTCAAGTTAAACACATCTAAACAATATCAATGTGTACCCATTTTGTGAATGCTGTCCATACTGTAATGCTTTTTGAGTACCTAGATGAATGTGAAGGGCAGTAGAATAACAATAGGAAAGTTAATCCTTCCACCATCCTCCCACCCCACCCCATGTCTCAGAAAGCATTCATATATACACTAAAAATTAAAATGTTAACCTTTTTCTGATCCTAGCAGTCCTTAAAAGGAAGTGAAGTAAAAGCTTGCTAAGAAAAATAATTGAATGGCCATTGCTCTTTTTCAGAAATTGACAGCAGATTGTTTACATTTACATTTTCAAACTTAATATAAAAATCAGATGAGTAACATATTCCATGTTTATTTCATATGCATCATATAGGTCTCTAGCTTCCCTCCCTCCCTCCCTCCCTCCCTTCCTCCTTTCCTTCCTTCCTCCCTCCTTCTTTCCTTCCTTCCTTCCTTCCTTCCTTCCTTCCTTCCTTCCTTCCTTCCTTCCTTCCTTCCTTC
>JAQZBX010041881.1:0-22193 GCA_029593785.1 Cabassous unicinctus | reverse complement strand
CCACTAAGCATGGACCATAGTTCCCAGTGTAGACCACACTCTCTCCCACACAGTTCTGCATGTTGTATGATGATGTAAAATGGCCTATATCTGTCGTCATAATGTCACTCAGGATAATTCCCAAGTCCCGAAAAAGCCCCTATATTACAACTGCTTTTCCCTCTCCCTGCCCCAAAAGCATCCGGTGGCCACTGGCTCCACCTCACTGTTGTAATTTCTTCCATTGCTTGAATCACAGTATGTCTACAACAGAATACCAGTAAGTCCACTCTAGTCCATAGCTCTTCCCCCAATCCTGAGGAGTCTCAGATAAAAAATATCTTCTTTGCCAGTGCACCTCAGTTTAGAATCACATATAACGCTATGAAATGTGTACTTGATGGTACCTACCAATATTTGGAACTACTGAAGAGTTTACGAGGCAGTTTAAAGTCAACTCTCATTTCTTCATCCTTCGTACTTCACGGGTGAGGAAACTAGTCAGAGAAGCCCAAGGCAATGAAGCCAGAAGTGGCGGCCAGAGGACTAACTAGAACGCAAGTCAGAGAACTCCAGGTTCTGAGCTCCTTCCCTCACACTAAGAAGCTTTAACAAGGAAGCGTAGGCACGGGGTGCCGAAAAGATATTTTTTTAACGCAGCGCTTTAGGAGCTTTCCAAGCCACGACTTGTGGTGGAGAAGAGGGCGCGGGAGGAAGCCCTGGTGGGCTGCGGAGCGCCTTCCTCGCAGCGGCCACCAGATGGCGCAGGCTCCCCGCAACCCAGCTCCAGACCTGGCGGCCAAGGGCAACGCGCGCCTCCTCCGGTCAACAGTGCCGGGAAAGCTGGGTCGAGCCTCGAGATCTAAGTGACTGCGCGAGCCCTGCTGCCTTCACAAGGGCTTCTGGAAAGAGATTTAGGGCTTGGCGGTGAAGATTTAGAGTGGGTGGCGCACGTCCTGCTGCTTAAAATATGCACCTCAGGGGCGGCCAGGGATCCAGGCAGATGCCGAGACATTTTGGTGACCCTCGCTGAGGTCCTGCTCCACAAGTGGCGGAGCTAAATCCTTTCTCAGGAGAACTCGGTGCTGGTCCCAAGGGCTGGAGGAGAAGGGGTGGGGGGTGGAGAATGGATCGCCAGAAATTTATTTATCTTTTGAGCCGCGCTAGGAAGATATTCGATAGCCACCAAGGTCAGAGTCCCCAACGCCTTAAAAAAAAAAAACTTCATTCTGCAGATGAACCACCCGGCTCGTGCACCCGGGAGGAAATCCAGGCTCTGCACCCGGATTTGGGCCCGCGGGAACCCAGCTCCCAGGCCTCTGGGAGCTGCGGGACGGAATCCTGTCCCGACGAGGACAGTCGCCAGTGGATGGATTCCGCGGGTTGCAATGCGCCCTTGCTGGGCCTGCCGGCGCCCGCGTGTTCGAAAGCCTGATCTCGAGGCTTGGGGAGTCGGGCCATAGAAGGAGATTCAGTTCAGCTCACCAACAGATTTTGCAAATTGCCTTTTTCAAAAGAGCCACCAAGGTGATCCAATCTCTCCGCGAGGTGAAAGCCGAACTTTTGGAGTTGGCGCACAGCAGCGTGTGGCACCGCGCGGCGCCAGCCGGGAGGGACGCAGCATTCTTGCGAATGGAAGAGGTGTGATTTTTAATCTCTCTTCCACCTGGCGGCTCAGTGTCGCTTAAAATCGAGGGACACGCTGGAAAGGTTTATTCCGGAGTGTTTCCACGACGCCCCGCAAAGATTTTTTTCTTAATTGCGCCCCCAGCCCCACCCCAGGTTTTCTTCCAAAAGAAGGAAGAGGCCGCAGAGAAGAGGGAAGAGCCCGTTCTGTTTGCTTTAACCTGGTTTAAAGCTAAGCAAGGGCGCCTGAAAAGGAGGGAAAGTGGAACGCAAAGCGGATTTGGAGCCTTGAAACTCCATTGCGTGGCTGGGAGATGGCGTTGAGGCAGGTTTTTAATTTGGCTCCAAACCCCGGGCTGTTTCACAGAGTATGGCACAGCGTGCAGGATCCCCTCCTCCCCAAGTTGTTTTCTGACTCTTCCCGCCTTTCCCAGTTTTCCTTCCAGACGTTAGCGGCTCCCCACCCCTACCCCCCAGGACAGCTACCCTGCATCCGAGCAATTCTCTGCTTCTGCAAGGAGGAGGACTGGGACCACGGGGAGCGATCCTCGGGGCAGGGGAAGCTCCTGCTCTGAGTTCACCCCCAAAGTAGAAAAAGACCTCCAGGAGCCACGTGGGCTGTTTGTTTGTTTTGTTTTGTCTTCCCTTTTAACCCTAACAAACAAACAACTCAGGATCGGGTCCTCTATACATTTTGATTTCCTCTTTTGTTGCAGTTTTCTTGTTGGTTTGGTTATATGTTTGTGTTTGGGGCCAGAAGGTAGGAGAAGCGATCCCCGGCGAGCCAGCAGCCCCCAGACCGGCATCTGGGAGCTGCGCAGGACCTCGGCGGAGAATGTAAACAAGCGGGGCGCCCGAGCCCTTGATCTTTATTTAAATAGAGGCTTGTTTATCGGTGTCATCCTAGGAGGATTAATTAGATACATCTCTTCACATTTTGGTGTCTGACACTCCATCTTAGGAATGCCTTATCACAAGGTGTTAATTGGGGCCACTCAGCCACTTACGTTTTTCTATTAAACACTGTGAGGGACTTTTCACAAGTACCAGGTTCTTTTTACTGTACGGTGCAAAAATATACCAGACTCAAAATAGGCTGGGGCCGGTCTGCTTTATCCGCGCGGTGATTAGCATTTTCGAGCTTTCTAGAGGGCACCGTTTCGACATTCCATCGCATCTCCCAAAGCACGCTGGTTCCCTGGGGATCGGGTGGAGGGCGGGGGCCGTGCGCCGCCCAAGTTAGACGGTGCGTCTCCCTGCCCGAGTCGGAATTAGTCATTCATAAATAAGTATACATTAAAAGCCAAGTCCCTAAAGCTTTCGCCCTCAGTTCCCCGATAAAATTCGAGGTGGCTTGGCCAAAACCGTTTCGAGCAGGCACCGTCGGAGACACGCGTCCCCAAGGTCACCGATGGAAATAACCCGCGTCCGGGGAGGTGAAGGGGGTGGGAAAGCCGGGAGAGGCGAGGTTCAAGCTCCCGGGGTCTTAATCGGGCGCGGAAGGGGAGGTCTGGGCTGATTGCTCGCCTCCCAGCAGCTAATCCTCTTAGCAGCTGCATTTCCGCGCCACGCGGTTAGCAGGATGACCCTCCCGGGCAGACCTTTACCCCGGGAGGGTCGGGAGGGGGCTGGAAGGGTCTGCGAGCCGGGCCCGAAGCCGTGTGCTGATAAGCGCGGCGGGCTATCTGGCGGCGGCGCTAAGGGCCCTCCGCCCCGCTCCGGGGTTTGCCCGGTCGGCGGGCTCAGCCAGGGGATGGGGTGGCCCCTCGCCCTCCAGGGACCGGGAGCCAGGTAGACGGAGCTGAACGCAGGGGCCGCGCTGCGCAGAGCAGCGGCGCGCGGGGAAACTGGGAACCCTCACTTCCAAGTGCCGCGTCCGCCTCCCAGGCCCAGCATCCGGGGCTGAGTCCGGCTTCGGGGAAGGGGCCCCGGGGGCGGGAGCTACCCGAGGAGGGCGGGTGCGCCGGAGGGGCTCCCTGCAGAAAGCAAGCCGCAGGTGGGAGCACAAGCCCGGCCGTGGGTGGCCCGCGCACCCTGCCACTCCCCGGGAGTTCTCAGTGCTGGGGCCCTGGGCAGCCCGTGTGCGCCCATAGCTGGGTGGCCCTAAGTAAGCTGTGAAAAAATGACCGGAGGGTTGACCAAGCGCCCAAGGGCCTTGGCGGGAGGCCCTTGGAGATTTTTTTCCAGGCTTGGATTAGGCTGGTGTGGGCTATCTCGACAACAACCCACCCCCGCTCCGGTTCCAACACCCATTGTCCAGACTTCCCAGTGGGGTGAGGAAATAGCCCCATTCATCAAGGAAAAAAAGAAGATAAAGAGAATCATCCCTGCCCCCACCCCTCATAGGTACGGTGCCAAATTAGAGCTTCTAGAGCACGGGGGGGGGGGGGGGGGGGGGGGGGGGGGCGTGTTGGTGGAGCAACGTTAATGCTGGGGAAGGTGGAGGAGACAAAACGGCATTTAAAAAAGATTAAAAGCCCTAGCACAGAAGACAGAGCTGTGCCCATTCCCGTATTGAACCACATTTATTAAAAATGTCTAAGACTGTACATAAAAATCCAAGATCTCTAAAAAGCCTATAGGAGCTGTGGCGTCAGGTTTTAATTTCTTCACATTTCCAAGTTGGAGGGGGGTGGGGGAGTGGCCAGGGAAGGATGACACAGGAGTATTCTTTAACACCTTTCTGGAATCAGCATTCAAGTTAGGACAGGGTAGCTGAATACATTCTTAACCACCTAAGAAGTAGACAGAACATTCCCTCGGATGGGGACGATGAGAGGAACAATCTCCTTGCCCCTGGCAGCTGTTAGGTGATCTGCAAATTCTTTACAAAGCCAAAGCACCAATTTTACACGATCTCAGACACCTACGGAAACTATTTGTACAATATATTCCACATTATTCTACAGTGTGTCTAAACACGCGCAACTGTACAGTTTAAACTTATCTTTTTTGGCTGCTCCCCCACCCCCGTGCCCTCTCCTGAGTGCTCTGAAGGACTCTCTGGCACTTGGCAGAGGCCGAGCACATCCCAAGTGAGGCAGTCCTGGAAGCCTGGGAGTACTAAGTCAGGTAAAACCAGCACCTTCACCAAGGTTTCTCTCACCTCCCAGGCCTAACATCTTTTATCCCTGGTGAAGCTTTAAGGCCCAGCCCCTCTTTTCCAGACTCAAAAACACCTTAGCTCTCTGGGCTCCTATTTGCTTAAAGATGTACAAATAGAAACAAGAACCAAAGCTTTCAACTCATTCGATAGTGCTTGGCCCTCAAGTCTTCACTGCCCGCTTCACTCAATGTTTAGTGTCTCCAATAAATAAACCTGGAACCTTGAATAACCTTCAAATTTTAAAACCCTCTATAGAGTCCTCCATTAAGTTCATTTTAAAAGGAGAGAGAAACGCTAGGTCTGTTACCTGCAGCAATCAAAAAGCTTTGGCACCTTCTTTTGACAATTGCACAAAACAGGATGCGTCAAGGTGGAAGGCAAATGTCTTTTTGGCAACCTAGGCAGGGACAACAAATAGAACACCACCAAGTCCATCTGCAAAAAGGTAGCTAATTTTTACGAGGTTAAAAGAACTCTTTAGGGAGTTGTGTAAAAGGCATAATACCCCCCCATGCCTTTTGAGGTGTCTTTACTGTACTCTTCGGCGTTAATGTCCTCACACTTTATGGAGGGAGAATTCTCGTTGCTGGAGGTGCTAGGAGAAAGCCGTCTTCTCTTACAAGCACTGGTATATACCCCGGAATCATTGGAATCTAGAGACTTGATGGAAGGGGGAGTCTCGATCCAAGAAGAGCTGATTTCTTCTTTGACCTTCTCCTTGGAGAGTGGATCTTCGGAGAACACAGGGGGGCTTGTTCTGGAGCTCCATGGCAGTCCAGCTGTCATCTTCCTCTGATAAGAGCCGCGACCTCCCCATCCTGCCATTGCAGGGAAGGTTGGGTCAGGGTAGTAGCCCAGGGCGTGGGACGTCTGGAGGGGCAAGGATTTAATACCATACGGGAGCAAGGTGCTGGAAGCATATTCGGACTCATAGGAACCGATGTCTAGTTTGTTGGTCCCGGGCTGCTGGACGGGTGTGACAAGCCACCGCTGGGGAGGGTTGGCCACTTCTTCGCTCTGTTGGGGTGAAAGGAGGCCGTTGGTCTGTGGCACGGTTCTCTCGCCATTATAGTATCGGGCTTGAGGTAAAGTGTTGACAAAGGGCTCTGGGAAGAAGGACTGTACGCCGTACCGACCTCCGGGGACAATCTGATGGGATCTAGGAGAATCCGTAGGAGATGGAGTTAACCTGTCATTTTCTGAAGCGGTGTACATGCTACAATATAAAGAGAAACACTTAAAAAAAAACAAAAAACCCTTATGTTGTCCCCAAACAAATCACCTCCCAGAAATGACAAAAATGAGAGCTCCTGGCTGTCTGTACTCAGAGGGCTGGTCCGTTTGACGTGGAAGAACAGAGAGGTGGGCGTATTTTACCTCGACTCCCGCCTTGTGGGAGAAAACTCCCCACCGCAAAAGAAAAAGGTTCCCCTTAGGCATTATGTAGTTAAACCATAGAAAACCCAATGTGCAAGTCCTAGGACTTGAACTCAGAGCAGCCCTCCCTCCCTCGCCAATGTGACAAGAATGCTGGCTGTGGTGGCAGAAACCCAGGTTAAATGGGCATTTGCCAGGGCCTTGCTGTTTTGATTTGAAAATTATATCCTCTTAGTTTCAGATTTTTCTTACATTAACAACAAGGAGGAAGAGTAAGAATATCTGCTCTTGGGAGGATAAAAATGTTGGCTCAAAACCAGAAGGTATACAAATGCAAATTCTTAAAATTTCAAGTTTCCACTCAAATGTTAAAAAAAAATACTCCTCATTTTAAATCTCTGAATATTTCTTTAGAAATTCACAGAAACCTCCTGGGAAAATTCTAAAGCAAGATTAGTACAGGCAAAATATATGCAAAAATAAAAATAAAAATCCCAAACATGAAAGCTGTTCCTAGAATAGTATCTCAAAATGTCTGAGTATGTGTGTTCTGTTCAAAGATGAGCACACAAATTGTGAATAAAAGGTGCACTTACGAATCATAGTTGTCCCTGAAGCCTTTTGCAAAGGGATTATGATCGATCTTTAGCTGAGTAATCTAGAAGGGGGAGAAAAAGAGTCGTTGAGTGCTTGTTGTCATGTTGGGCCTGGCTTGGGAGATTCCTGGGACACGTGGGACACTCACATCAGTGTTTTGGTAGGCAGTCACTGCAATGAACTGTGTTTCTGAGAAGGTAAAGGTCTGAGTCTTCGAGGGCTCATTCAAGTCCTCCACGCCATCCTCTGTAACTTCAACAATGTGCAGTCGTGGCTGGTACTTGTGTAAAGACTGTAAGACTATCATCTGGAAATGGTACAGAAAAAGTTGCCAAATCTAAAAGGTCTCTTGGAGGATGAACAAAAGTAGGTTTTAACAAATTATGTATTTTGGAATGCGACTCCTGCTTCCTTCCCCACCAACAACTCTCCCTGTTTAATTTCCATTTTGGAGATCTGATCACTGCCATTTTGTGCTTAAAACCTAGCTGGGTATGTGTGTTGGATAGACACTGTATCTCCTCTTGGTTTCCTATGGCCCCAAAAGATAACAGCCAATTCACTGTTACTGAAATCCAGTAAGAAAGTTAAAATGAGAAAAGTCGGAAGAAAAAAAAAATAAAAGGTAAGAAAGATATAGGCGAGCAAACAGGTCACCACTGTGAAAAGAGCATGGACTCTTGTTAGAAAAGAGAAGCGGGAAGACACCCCCTCCTCTGCCACTCTACCTGGGTGTTGTTGTTATTCGCTCCTTTGTTATTGGTGAGTTTTAATTTCCCAAAGGAAATCTCCTGTCTCATCCAGTGGGAACCAGTATTAGGAGACTCGGGGTGAACATACATTTTGTTGCCTAAGAGAAAATGAAACAAAACACAAAACCCAGGCATATAGGGCTGTTTACAAGGGGGGGGTAGGGCAGGGGTGTCTGTTAGGTAGCAGTAAGATCAAAACCATAACCTATATAGCCCAGTTCTCCCCAGCGCCAGATGCTCAAGGCAGCCACTGGAGATCACCTGGATTCAAAACTTTGAAATGCCTTCCCAAGGCCCTGGTGCTTCCAGCCTTCCTTGGACAAGGCGCTCATCCTTACACAGTATCTCACAAGTCAAAAGTGGAACCAACAGGAGATGCCGCTTGAAGGTCAACTTGGGGCCTTCCAAAGCTGGAAAGGGCAACGTACGATGGAAGGTGGCTGGATTCCATGCACCGGCTCAAGCTTGGGGAGTGAACATTGCCAGGAATGCCTTCCCATCCTAACTCTTATGCGGATTAGTTTCTCAAACTAGAGAGGTAGGGATTGGAGGGGTGGGATGGGGTCATGGGGGTCTATTTATTAGGAGGCAAGAAATCTGACTGTAATTCTCTCCTCCATCAATCAACCAACACAAAGTCATACTAACACCTCTAGGCCCCAGATGGCAAAAAAAGTGCTAGATGTAAATGTGAATTGTCTGAGTCAGGGTTCCGATTTCTCCCCTGCCCGCCCCGCCCCCAGGCCTCCTCTCTCCTCACCCTGCATGTTATTGTCAGCTTTGCCGCAGGTCACCCACTTGCCCCCCTGGAAGCGCCAGTGGTTGGGGTCTGCCAGCACCACCTCTACGAACACGTTGTAGTGGGCGGTGGGATTGAGTCCGTTTATATTGAAGCTCAAGAACGGAAACATGCGCCTATGCAGGGAAAGAGAACCGGGAAAGGCAATTTCAACGGGGATCGCCCAGACTCGACCCGGATCCCTGCACACCCGGAGGTGGGGTGGGAATACGACATTCAGAAGCCTACAATGAACAGAATTCTGGTAGATAAAGTGGGCTGAAAGTATTTTTGAGTTGGCAACTCTTGAAACACATCCCTCTTTTTTTCCAAATAATTCGCCCAAAAGCCAGTATTTCTCAAATTCATGGGCTTCTGAACCCCCTCCTGACTTAAGTTCTCGGCCCTTTCAGACGGTCATTATTTTCCTCCCAAGGCGTTCAAAGACATTAATTTTTACGTTTACAAGTAGCAGAGTACAAGATTAAGCTCTTCTTGTAAAATAATAATAGTAATAAAAAAATTCTACCAGTTGGCTGAAGGCCCCTTTGAGTGCCCCCCTCAGTTTCCCCAGAAGTAACCACTGTTAGCAGCTGGATGTGTATCAGAACCCTCCAAAGCCTGCCTGACTACCCGACCAGCCCTCCCGGCAGGCTCCCGCCCATCTCCCGGAGGCGCCCCGTGGAGACCCTGGCGCCTAAAACTGCGGGAGCCCATCTTCTGCGCTCAGGTGGCCAAGCCTGAGCCTTCCCCCATCCCCAGCCCCTCGCCGGCGTGCAGGGACCAGCGTACCGCCAAGCTGGCAGAACTAGCCAATCTAGCTTTGTGGTTATGCCCAAATTTCCATTTCCGTCTCCCCCGGGTCAGTCCAGGTTGAGTATGACCGGGACAGGGCCCGGCAGCCGTAACTTTAGGCTCCTGCGCAAGCCGCTGCTGCCGGGACCCGGAGAGGATCTGCACTGGATACACCGCCTAGCCACTTAGTGAGCACCGCGAGACTGCACGCAAAGCGCGCGGCGAGTGGGCGCCCTCCTTCACACCCAGGACCACACACTCACCCTTTACCCCCGCGCCCCGGGGCCCCCCGGCGCTGCGCTCACCTGCCCTGTTTCGTAATAATCATCTCGGTTTGGTGGCGGTGGAATTTGAGCCACAAAGGCCGGTTGCACAGGTAGACGTGGGCGCGGAAGCCGGAGCCGGGAACCCCCAAGCCCCCCAGTCCTCCGCAAGAACCCGCCGCTGCCGCTCCGGGGTACGGCCCGTAGAGCGGCGCCCCCTGGCTGTACTGATAGGCGCCGGGGCCGCCTCCCCCGCCGCCGCTGCCGCCCGCGCCGCTGCTCGCGCCGGCTCCCGGGCCAAACTGCGCCCTCCCGGGTGGGCACACAGCGGTGGGGAAGCCGCCGGGGGGCAGCATGGAGCCGTAGGGGTAGCGCGCCCCGTTGGGAGCCGGGTACACAGATCCGTGGGGTGCCCCGGCCGCCGCCTGGTACGGGAAGAGCGAGCAGGGCGCGGCCAGCTCCGAGCCCTGGGGCCCGGGGGACTGGAGGTAGTAGCGCTCCGAGCTCAGGCTGTCCATGGAGTAGCGCGCGGTGGCGGCGGCCGCGGCCGAGGGCAGCTCCTCCTCCCCGCAGGGGGAGCCCTTGCGGCCGTCCGGGGGCCCTGGCTTGGCCACTGCTGCGGCGCTGGCGAAGGCGTCCCCGGCGTCGGCGTCACTGAGCATGGCCGCGGGGGCCCCCGCGCTGGAGGTTGCGGGCTCCCCGCTCCCCGCCTCGCACGAGAGGCTGCCCGAGAACTTCTTGGGCGCTTTGTCTAAGTCCAACCTCTGAGGCGAGGGGGCCGCGCCGGGGAGGTGACCCGCGCTCCCGCCGCCGCCGCCCCGCGCGCTCTCCAGCGGGTAGAAGTGCGCGCCGGGCAGGTTCACCGGGCTCACCAAGAGCTGCTCCCCTAACTGCATGCTTCGCAAAGCGCAGACGGCAGCTGGCAGCTTCCTCTCCGCCCGCGGCCTTATTATAAAGGCAGGATGGGGGAGCCAGCGCCCTCTTCCGAGGGGAAGGTAACTTCCCCTTACTCGCGCGCTAGTACTACCCACCTGCCGACGCGCGGGCTGCACCCGCGCGCACTCGCGCGCCCTGACTCCGCGCCTTGGCCGCGCGGAAAGCACACGGAGTTTGAAGGCAGGAGGTGGAAACTGACCGAGAAGCCCTCTCCTTTTCCTGTCCCTATCCCTCTGGCCTCCCTCTACCCCTCCCGCACTCACACTCGGGGAGAAGAGGACTTAGATCTCTGACCCTATCCACCCACCAGCCCACGCCTTTCTGCCCCTTCCCGATTGCCAGACCGTCGGCCGAGCTGGCCACTTGGAAACTTGCGGGCTGTCTTCGGCGGCTTTATATACGCGCGGCTAGGGAGGGGCTTCGCAGTCCCGCAGCCTGGGGACCCTTCTATTGGCTGATGGAGGTGACACTAATTCAATTAAGTATTTACTAATTGGATCAGTCGCCTGCGACTTTCTTTTCCTTTAGCCTGTGTTTTTCTTTTTATCTTTACTTTTTTTTTTTTTTTTTTTTTTTTTTGGGAGACTCGGTCCCGCTGTGAGAATTAATCCTGGTGTCTGTATTTCGCCGTAGTTTCGGGGAACAGGGTTTGGGGCCTCCGTAGCGAAGCAAACTTCGCACGGAAGTCACTCCGGCTCTCTGCTCCGGGAATGCGCGGGGCGGGAGCAGGTTTGAGAGGCCGGAGGGAGAAACGCTGTGCAAGCTGACGGCTTGCGGGGAGGCTGCGGGTCCTAGAGGATGCGCGACTGGGGAGAACTGGAGAGAGGCCCGAGCCAAGTTTCTTTCCCCATCGGGCACACCTTTCTCTGGACGAGAGAGGACTCCCTGGCCTCTTTTTGCTCACCCTATCCTTTTACCAGTCGGGAAGGGTTTGTGGAAAGGACTCGCGCTCCGCATTTGAGATTGCGGAGACCCAGCGAGCGCCTCGCCACCGGCGAGGACCGACGCGCTCAGCTTCTGGATCGGAAGCCCGGGTGGGATGGGAATTGGGGGCCATCCAAGAGCGAATAAGCACTTACCCCCACCCCGCTGTCAACTCGCCTGCCTTCGGGAGGCAATCCCTTTTACTCTGGCCAATTCGAAATCCACGCTGCTCAGTTTCCCTGAATCCCGGATTTCTCACACACACCCCGCCCCACACTTGCAGTCGGGCCTCGCGCGGGAGAAACAAAGGCTCCCCCGCAGCCGCGCTGTTAAGATTCCCTGAGTCTCTCCTCCGCGGCGCAACACAGAAGGTAGAATAATTAGTGAAACAATCGGGTTGATCTTGAATTAAGCCCCTTGGCCCCAGCTGCACGTTCCTCCTACCAGCCATACCGCAGACAGTAAAGAGCGGTGCAGTCATATTTTATTGTTTTATTACAGAAGGGGGGGGAGGCATGTTTAGTTGCAGATAAGGAGAAGCCTGAATATTCACAGTTAATAAGCAATTACGGACGCGGCTTGCAATCGCTCCGGGAGCGCATTTTCCGGCTGAGATGTCGAGACTCTGCTTCCCCAACCGGTCTCGATCACACGGGAAACTCTTCGCCCACAACAGATGAGGCGGCCGCAGGATTTGCGGAGCGCACACCCACCGGTGCACAACAGCGCGAAGCTTTCGGAGCAAGGTTCAAACCGCCGCAGCACCAACCTTCGCAGGTTTAGGTTAGAGAGAGGAGAGGCCCTTACAGCACTCGGGCGCTCCAGGGCATTTGGCACATTTGTTCGTGGTGGTGAAAACCAGGCGCGCGCGCGGGTTTTTAGGGTCAAGGTACGGCCAGGGGAAGGGGGCAAGTTCAAGGCGAGTGGGCCAGGGCGGGGGCCTAGGTAGCTTTGGGCCTGAGTAGTGGGCACGCAGATCCCCGCAAGGCTGGCCCCGTGCGCGCTCAGCCCTGTTCTCCCTGCATTTCGTCGCATCATTTGAGGTCGGGTTTAAGAGTCTGAGATGATTTGATCGCCCCACCGCCCACGCCTACGTTTTCCTCTTTTGTTTTATTCTGATCCAGGGAAGTCTTGAAGACTTGAATTCTTCAAGTAGGATAGCGCTTTGATGACCGTAACTTTTTGGTGATTTTCAACGGGGAGATTCCACGAGGGTGACGCGATCCCAAGGAAAGGAAGGTGCCGCGCGCCTTGCGCGGCTTGGGCAAGGTAGCCCGGAACTAGGATCCGTGGGCTCCTCCCCGTTAGCTTTGAACTTGGCTGCAGGATGTTTGAGGCCATAGTACGGGTCTGAAAATCTCTCGTTATTTGCCGGTATTTGGAGATGGGTGGATGGCAGTTTTGCGCTTTAACATAGAGACAAGCGGGCCTTGGTGTCCTTTCAAAATGCTTTCGAGGCGGCCAGGGAAGCACTGCGCGTGGCAAGGTGCCATCGCCGGCAACAGGCATCGTTCCGACCCACTCTGGCGCAAATAACACGGGCCAGCTGTCCTCCGCGCCACATCAGAAAGGGTTGCTTTTATTTCTGCCACAGAGCAAACTCTTGAAGGCGCGTGGGTTCATTGAGTGACACCTAATTATTAAATATATGCACGGTATGTAAAGCTAAGAGTTGTGTTGATTCCTTGGGCAGGGAATTGTGGCTTATACCTCCCCACCTCTCCAATAAATCTCTTATTGCACTCGAACTTTAACACTTTTACAGATGGGAAAACAGATAAATTTGAAAAGGATAAAAAGTCAGGCTATACAAACCTCTCCGGGATTTTTTGAAAATGGAAAAATATATTATATTACATATATAAGTGTATATATTACATATTTTGCTATGAAATAGTGAAAAGCACTGTTTCATCTACAGAAGATTTTTTTTCTGGCTGCATAGAGACAAAGAAATCTCATTTAAAGTTTCCTTTGTGTTAACTAAATAATTTTTTACTACTATTATTATTATTACAGATGGAATACACTCGTCTAAAATGCTTGGGAAGTTAAAGATGAGCAAATCTGTGATTTCTTACACAGAATGGACTTTTCTTTTGCTGACTCAATTTTACTTATAACCAGGGAAAGAGACATAAATTTTGTTTTCACTTGGCCCAGCCATACTTTTAAAAACCCAGAAACAGGAACAGAAAAGAAAGCTAAAGCAGTAGCTTCAGTGAACGTCAGGTTCACCCTCCTTAGATTGGGTGAGCAAATAACAGAGCCTTCCAGCCTGTTTGCTGTTTGACTTCAATTACACTCCGAGCTTCGTGAAATCCAAATGAGACATTTATTGAAAGGTGCCTGGTTTTATGTGGCTTAGCTGACAGTGTATTGGAATACATTGAACAAAAACATCAACATTGGGGAGGAAACGTGGAGACCTCTTGGAATCCAGGACCAGAATGCAGGCTGGATTAACTCAAATCTTGCACCTTTAATACTGAGATGGAGCAAGCAGGACCCTTGGAAAGCTGCAGAGAAGCCAAGGCCAAGCCTGTTGTAAGCATATTAAATAAAGCTCTCATGCTCAGCTATCCAGAGTAATAATAGCAGCTTCGTGCCACATGATAACATAAAGTTATTGCCCACCTGGCCAGGTGACCTTTTCAGCCCTTTCTCTCCCTTAAAGGTGACCACTATCAGTGCATTCATCTTTTAAAAGTAAACCTGAGAAGCATCTAGTTGTAACTGGAGTCTTAACATCAAATACATATATGAATAAATTACAGGGGTGTTATAGATGAGAGCACTGATATATGGTTTACCTCCCCCTACACACACAACCAAGGGGTCCCATATAAATGTCCCAATAAATTCTATTATTTTCACCCTCACTAAAAACGTGTTATCAAAACACTGTCCGTGTTATTCAAACACTTTGTAAATTCTGAACAGACTTGCTGCCGGTTCTCCTTTTAACCCTAGGAAAACATTCCAACATTAACCGGTCACCAGCGCTTCGCCTGGACTCTGAAAACGTCAATGGTTTTTTTGTGGCGAGTTGGTCCCTTTATTATTTATCTATGGCCCTTTCTTTGTTGATGTTACATTTTATTTCACCATCTCAGGTTCACTCTTTGGCCCTTTGTTCTCTGATGGCCAGATCTGCCACCTCCGCTGTGTTTTCCAAAGGGGGAGGGAGAGTAAGGTTGTTACGTTTCATTTCTTTTAAAGTAAATGTCCCACAAGATAAAACATTTTGGCAAGTAGTGTTGATGCTGCAGACAACAGCAAGGTCTTCCCAGGAACACAGTTTCATTCTTACAAGAATTTATTTGTCATTGTGACCCTGTAATAGACTGATCACTTTCTTTCAAAAAATTTACCAGATCCACAAATGTGCAAGGCAAAGGGCACTGTATTTTTTAAGCAAAAAGGACCAACTTAAGCTATGATATTAGCTGTTAGACCATACATTTAGATTCGTTAGTTGTAATTGTTTTATATTGTTAAAACATGAGCAGGAGGGTGTCTTGGAATGGAAGTTAATGAACATTCTAAAAGTTGCTTATTACACAAAATAAATCATCTTTTCTGAAACATTGAATCAAGAATCATTGGCAATAGCCTATAATCTTGACTTCTCTTTTTAGTTGAAGGAACTTTTTAAACTGCAAATGAATTCCTAGATTTAGCTACTGTTTATGATCATCATCATCATATTTATGGGGTACACATATTCATGTAAATAACAAGAAAAGCCACTTGAGGCAAAGTAAATACAGTAAAATACTAAAAAAAAAAAAAGTGTATTATGAGTCTATTTGACCAATTGTTGCTTCTTTAAAATATAAAAGTTGTACATGGCTCCATCTCTCTTGTTGACTGTTGCACCTTGCAAAGTTTAGTACTTACTAGGGGCTCATCTGTTATAGGGGTTATTAAATCTGTGTGCTGAATCAGCTAACATAACCCAATGAGAGTGTCAGTTCTCATTCTTTATAACCACAAAGGCTAAAGTGAAAATGCTCTTTTTTTTTTTTCCTAAAAGAAAAAGAAAATACAGATTCTTCTAAATAAGTGGACCTGGCATTTTTGTCTTTTAAAGACTTTCAAAGTCCCCCCCCCCCCATTTTTAGACCTTTCCTAACCCAAAGTTCTTATATTATTGCATGACTTTTTGTGTGTGGATGTTATTGTTTTAACATTTTTCCACAAGGAAAAAGAAAAGTTAGTGCCGGAATTCCAGGACAGCTGCTAATGGAGTAACCACTATGGACTCATGAATATAAATCAACTGTATATCACTAACAGAGTTGGCAGAGCCTATGGAAATTAATGCTTCCACAAAAGACATCCCTATGATACAGGTGTGGCAGTATATTTACATAACAGGCGGGCAGAATCCAATCCTGTTGGCCAAGGCTTCACTATGATAGGGGCAAGTGGACTCTCCCATCCAGGCCCCATGTGAGAAATGGAAGGGGAAGCCTGGGCTGGGGGAAGTTGCTGGCAGAAATGATTAAGCTTGTAAGATAACAAAGGAAGAGAGGGTGGAAGGTAAGGAGGAAGGAAGGAAGGAAGGAAGGAAGGAAGGAAGGAAGGAAGGAAGGACGGACGGACACAGGATAGAAAACCCAAAGATGGAGATCATTACTTAAGCTTCTTCCTTTCCAGTACCCTAAAAGAAAAGCCAAAATGTGTATTCATTCATTCCTTCATTCATTCCGGCTCTGCCTTTACTAGCTCTGTGAGTCTGAGCAAATTCCATAACCTCTCTGTGCTTCGATTTCCTAATCTGTAAAAAAGAGCACAAACAGTTAAGAAAGCACGTGGCACAGAGGAAGGTTTAAATAGTCTTTCCTATGACTGCCCATGACACTTTTACACTGAGCTCCCTTTTTGCCCTTCTTCCTAGATGCTGGGACCATAGGAGGATGAATGAACTTTAGTTCTAGTCTTCCAGGGATTCCCAGTCTGAATAGAGAGGCCGAGAAACAAACAGGTTCAAGGCTACGGGCAACGGAGGTAGGAAGCAGGAGTGAGAACTGGAGCGCAGCGTGCCCAGTTAGCCTATCAGCGCTTTTCTATCTCCCTAGAAGGGAGAAAGAAATCAAGTGCCCTTCTCAAGAGCGCGGCTGGAAAGACGCTCTTCAAAGGGAGGCGCCCGGGGCGCCCTAACCCAGGTACGCCTTCCGCCCCCTCCCGGACACAGCATTAGCATTCTGTTTTTCCCAGGGCCTCCCCGCCCTCCCGCCACCCCGCCGGGATTTTGCTGTTCCGGCAGATTATTTGCCAAAGAAAGAAAATGTGGTATTTGGCTCAGGTTTTGTTCTCCGCCTACTTGGTTAAGCGTCCTACCACGAAGGGGTTAAGTGGGTCGTCGGAAGCCTCCTGCAGGGTTCTAGCTCCAGGAAAAGGCATCCTGAACTGGGAGCCCCGAAGGAGACACCCCTGGACCCACTCTCTGGGGGTCCCTGCTGTCTTCAGTGGTGGCTTGTACAAAATGAACAGGGTCAGCCAAGAAGGGCTGCTTTTGAGGGAATTTCTGGAGGAGCCCACCAAGGCCAGGACAGCCTGGGCTGCTTATGTGCCATTCCACAGGGTCCAGAAATCCCTTCCCCCCAGATTATGAAGGGTCCACAGGGACCGAGTCTCTAAGAGGGAGCAAAGTAGCTGGGATCATCGCCCTATCCACCGGGGCTGACTCTTCAAGAATAGAGTTGATCCTTGAAGCCAAACGAGGACAACACTAAAAGAAGCAGCCGCTGAGTATAGTCAATAGTCTCCGCTTTACCTGTCTGGTTGCTTTTCACCAGCACCCTAAAGTGTTGGTTATTATCACTCTATTTTACAGATGGGTAAAGCGAGGCCTGGAGAGGCTGAAACCCTTGCCCAAAGACGCACAGCTGAAAATGGTAGCCCTGGAATTTGAATCCAGTCCATGTGAGCTGCAGGGCGTCCAGGAGAAGGGTTAAGCGTGTATGAATGAGGAAGGGGGGTATGGAGCGGCTTTTTGGGTGGGTGGGGGGAGGGCCTACGAGGTAGGCGTTGGAATCCGGGAACCTGTGTGCGGCTTCAGAAAAAGCGAATGGACGGCGGCGGGGGCCCATGTGCAGCCGCTGGGCCTTTCTTTGGAGAAAGCCGGGCCCCATATCTCTGTCTTAAATCCTAATCTGGGCTCGGGTCGGTGAGGCCTGCTTGGGAGAACCACGGACTGCGTGGAGCGCTCTGTACAAGCTGGGGTGCGCGAAGCCCTTGGCCTCTGTTAACCCATTTAGGCCGCACTACCAGCTCTGGGTGCTTTTATCCCCCAGTCTACAGTAAAGAAAACCACGGCTGGGAGAGGTAAAGCAAGTTGCCTAAGGGCATATAACTAGTAAGCAGTTGTGAGGACCTAGAAGCTGGGGGGCAGCGCCTTCTTCCTAGTTCTCTTCACCTTTTAAGAGAAAACTGGGGTATCCCGGCCCCCGAGCTTTCATGGCAGGGCCAACTACAGAGGGAGCGCCGCGAGGCACCGGCCGGCCCCCCTCCTTCCCGCCTGTTTCCCTTCCTCTTTCCACCCCCAGCAGGGGGTCCAGGTGGGCCTTACCCCCTCATCCAGGCGCGCTTCTGGGCTGGGGTTTGGGGGACGTTGGGGCGCTTCTCGCCTCTCCGGCACGCTCTCCAAGCCTCGGAATTGCCGACGGGCGGGGAAGCCAGGCGGCCCATCGGGGCTCTCCTTTCCTCGCCGCCCCCAAAACTCAACCTGCAGCTCAAGGCCAGCGAACTCGCGCCCTGGTCGGTCCGAGAAAAATAAAAAATAAGAAAAGCTAATTCCAGGCAGGGGCCGGAATCCTGGAGCTCTTTTTATTTGGGGGGGGGGGCGCGTCTTGGGACCCCCACCTCCAAGCCGCCGACTGCTTAAAACTCAAAATGCACCCGAGGCTTTCACTGAGCTAGAGGAACAGCTCGATTTCCCTGGGTCTTCTAGCCCCACAATCACCCACCGAGTCCCAGGATGTCTTGAGTGAGAAGATGGGGGGCGGGGGGTCCCGCGTATTTTCTCTCACCCTCCCTTTGCCTTTTCATGTGTTTTCTCCCTCTATTCCTTAGGCCAGCCTCGAGGGCCGAGGGTAATTTATAGACGCCTTTGAGTCAATCAACAGGGTATGAAGATATATACATAGATATGCATATGCTTATATATACCACAATACAATATACTTCATATAATATGAAATCGAGCTATATTTGAAAACATACTTGCAACTCAAAAAGCCACCAGGTTGCAAAGTCTCGCGCCTACAAATTTCCTGGCCGGAAGGCAACCACGGTTATTTTCTCGTTTGTATTTCCAGGGCTATTATATGCTTGCATCAACAAGTTAGGTGCATCTGAATTTTTCCTTATCTGCCTCCCAACCATTTGCATGCACTATTCAACACCTTGGCTTTCTGTCTTTTGGTGTGTTTTTTTTTTTCCCCACTTAGAATACATTTGGAGTTAGCTCCTGGAGACGTCAAAGTTTTTGCACACCAGAGTTGCACAATTGGGCGGGAAAACCTTGGGGAAAAAAAACCAAACGTGTCGCTTTGGGGGCTTTCCTTGCAGCTACGCTAGCCAAGTCCGGCCCACGCTGCGGTTCCCCTCGCCGCCGGAAGCGCGCGGCGGCGGGAGAGGTTTGCGCCGCAGAAGGCGCAGCGCCGCCTCGCTCGGCTTGCGCGGAACCCCGCCTACACCTCTCTGTTGGAGTTTTCCTTTCTCTGAGGCCCCTCTTTGTTCGTGCTCTAAGACCCCAGAGACCAGTAAACAAGCTCTCGGACCTGCCTGTGCTCCTGGGGCCGGGGAGCAGGGGAAGGATCTGCTAGACAGCCGCGATGTTGCCGAAGTTCAGATCAAAGCCGAAGACCTGGTGGCAACCGTCAGTCCCATTAACATCCCACTTGGTTTACCCGCTGGGGGCGGGCATGGGGTTGTGCAGATGCGGGCTAGAAAGCGCTAGTTGCCAGACGCCCAAGGAGAGACCCGATCAGAAATACTTTCTGAATTACCCTCCGGCTTAATGGCAACTCTTGGAGAAGCCAAAAGCCCCCTGTGTTTCTCTTTAGAAGTCGCGCTCGTGGGGCACAACTGAGTCAATAATACTTAAAAACAGATTGACCTGCTATATGTGCCAGACATTGTGCGGGAGTGCTGGGGCGCCGCGCTGGACGAGGTTGGCAAGGTTCCCTGCCCTCGGAGAGCTGGCGGGGGAGAGAGACAGGTCAGCAAATAAGAGGTCATCAGGAAATTATCAGACACTTTAGAATCATCTGGGGGATTCTTAAAACTCCCGATGCCAGGGAAGCATCCAAAACAATTAAATCAGAATTCTGAGGGGTGACACCCAGGCACCCATATTACTTAAAAGATGTCCAGGTGATTCCAGTGTGCGGTAAAGTTTGAGGACCACCGGGGTGTGGTTTGGGGCTGAGGGTTGATGGGAGCCTGTCTGAAGAGTTGACATTTGAGCTGAAAAGGGAATGGGAAGGTAGCAGGCAGGAGAAGGCCTGTGGGGACGCCCTGTGCCCAAGCCCTGTGTATTCTGGTGCTCTGGGCTTGGCAGTGGGGAAAGGAGGAGGGAGGCGTTATCAGAGCAAAAGGAAGCAGGTGGCGGCACCTGGACAGGCCTGTATCCTCGGAGTTAGCAGTCTCTCAATTGCCCAGTTCCTAGGGAAGCTTTAAAAGTCATTGAAAAATACCTAAAGTGATTTTTTAAAACAACTTTAAACCCAAATAATGCATGGAAATATTCTAAACAAAACAAAACAAAACAAAAAAAACCCAATAAAACAATGCTAGAAAATTTCTTACAGCAACTCCATGAAGTATCTCATGAGGATATTTCATCAAATCTAAGATCCACTAATATGCACCATTATTTTATTTACCGTTAAGAAAGAAGAAAAAAGCTGCCTCCTAAAATTGTTATTTGGTGGTTATTGAAAAACTGCTTAGACAATTATTTTCCTATTTTTGCTAGTGCAAAGGCAATCAGAAGCTGTATGCACAGGTAGTGACAGCTTTGTCCCAACCGCCACCCAGCTGACAATGACTGTAAGACACCTTCAGATTGTACAATGCACCTGGATTTCCAAGAAGTTAAAAGGAGGGAGGTGGTGTCTTAGAATAGAAGAAACTGGTGTGGCCCAGCGAGCTCAGTGTTCTTAATCCTTGACGCCTTTTAGCTCGTGTCATCTTCACAACAGTTGTATGAGGTAGGAACTATTATTTATTACCTCCGTTTTACACATGAGAAAGCAGAAGCACCGGAAGGTGAATTGCTTTAAGTCCTACTGCTACCAAGTTGCAGAGACAGGATTTAAAGCCACTGTAGGTTTCATCACCACACTACGCTGAGAAAACCGTCCTGATGAGTCAACGGGGGCTCAGAAGGCTTGAGAGGAGGAGCGCAGGGTGAGAGGGGAGAGAAAGGGCTTGAAAGCTCGACTAAGCGGTAGCTTTGGGATCTGAAACCCACATCGCTCCGTTCTCAATTCCCAGTCAACTGAAAGAAAAAAAATGTGCGCACAACCCTATCTGAATGCATTTCAGTTTGGTCTCAGTTTTGGAACTATTTGGAGGGTCAGAAAGACCATGTGGCAAAACAATATTATACAGCCAAGAGCATTCGTGTTATCCATTTAAAGAATTTATAATAAAGAAATTTTATCTGCACACTTCAGGCCATATTTTTAAGTAACAATCTTTAAAATTGAAGTAAAATACATACAGAAAACCATACATACCCTAAACATGCAGCTCGATAAGTTTTCCCAGTTTGCACACACTTGCGTAACCAGCAGCCATGTTAAGAAATTTGGAATTGCTCGAACCCCAGAACCCCCCCACGGTCCTTTCTAGACTCCCACAGTAACTATCATCTTGACTTTCGTCACCGTTGATTAGTTTGCTCTATTTTTGCATTTTATATGAATGGAGTCTTACAGCAAGTTCTCCTGTGTGTCTGGCTTTTTTGGCTCAACTTGCATTTGGGATGTTTATTCATGTTGTTGCGTGTGAGTGCGTTTGTACATTCTCCTTGCTCCAAATATACTTGGATCTAATTGCATGAATATACAATAGTTATCCATTCCACTGCTGGGGGCCCTTGAGTTGATTCCGGCTTGGGGTTGCTCTGAGCAGTGCTGGTTTGGACATTCTTGTATGTGTGTATGTGCTCTTTGGCAATCGTATGTGTTGCATTTCTCTCAGGCCTCTATGCACAGGAGTGAGATTATTGGGTTATAGAGGTCAAACTATATATATATATATATATATATAATTTATTTATTTAAAGATTTATTTTATTTCTTTCTTTCTCCATCCACCCCCCCCCCAATTGTCTGCACTCGCTGTCTGCTCTCTGTGTCCATTTGTTATGCGCTGTCTGTGTCTGCTCATCTTCTCTTTTGGAGGCGCTGGGAACTGAACCCGGGACCTCCCATGTGGGAGAGAGGCGCTCAGTGGCTTGAGCCACCTCCATCCCTGCTTTGTTGTGTCTCTCATTGTATTTCCTCTTTGTGTCTTCTTGTTGCGTCATCTTGTTGCATCAGCTCACCATGCCAGCCTGTCATGCCAGCCGGTTGGGTCAGCTTGCTGTCTTGCTCGTCTTCTCCAGGAAGCACTAGGAACCAAACCCAGGACCTCCCATGCGGTAGGCGGGTGCCCAAATGCTTGAGCCCCATCCGCTTCCCTAAACCATATATGGGGCTCAAGCGATTGGGCTCCCATCTACCATATGGGAGATCCCGGGTTGGGTTCCCGGGGCCTCCTGGTGAAGGCGAGATGGCCCGTGCAGAGAGCTGGCCCCCACAGAAAGCTGACACAAGATGACTCAACAAAAAAGAGACACAGAGGAAAGAGACAATAAGAGACACAACAAACCAGGGAGCTGAGGTGGCTCAAGCGATTGAGTGCCTGTCTCCCACATTGGAAGGTCCGAGGATCAGTTCCCGGTACCTCCTGAAGAGAAGACAAGCAGGCACAGGAGAATGCACAGTGAATGGACACTGAGAGCAGTAAATGAAAAATAAAAAATAAAAAAATCT
>JAQZBX010041880.1:0-22194 GCA_029593785.1 Cabassous unicinctus | reverse complement strand
CCAGTTTTCAGGCTGGGTTCAAGGCTCTAGACTCTTTGATCATCTTTACAATAAATGTGAGAAATACTCTTCCCAAGGGAGGGCAGAAAGCTGTTTAATCATGTAAACTTTTCCTGGCCATGTAAACTTTTTAAGCCTTTGACTACAGCAGCTAATTGTTAACAGATTAAACTGATATAGTCATTCTCCAGTTAGGAATTTCCTAATAGAGTCACAGTAGTGTTAGACCAAATAAATGAAGAGTTTCTTCACTGATCTGAAATCTAGATGCTCTAGATACTACGGAAAGGAGGAAATGCCTGACATTCCTGTGCTGGATAATGTATTTTACATATTTCCATACTGAATCCACTCACTGGTAGTATGACTTTTAATTGTATATAGGAATGCTTGAAAGTACATTAATGTATTAAAAGGCATTTGATACAAGTGGTCAGTGCTTGGTGAAGAGTAATATGCTCCAACCTGTGCCACTATGTTTTGTTTTTGTGTGTGTGTTCTTTTCTTTTGCCCCTGAGGTTAGAACCACTTGTTTTGTATTTAATATATTTACAGAGTAGAAACAATCAGTGAGAAATATGGAAGAGAAACTGGATATTTCTTAAAGGGGTGAATTTGATTGAAAATTTTAGCAACACTTAATAGTGTTAACCCACTGCCTGATTGCTTTGGTTCATTGTATTTATTTTTAAAATGCAGTACAGGCTTGTAAGATCAACTTGAACTTGGTTCTTTATAGGAGAGAAACAATCAGCAAGTCTTCCCCATCCAACCAGACCAAACACTCCTGTGTCTGTTTATCTGTCTTTTGGATCTGAAACTTTTCTTCTTTAGGGAAAGGCAGCATGATCCCTTGACAGAAACAAAGTGTAAAATGTTAACAAGGTAAAATATGGCTAATGTAATTTTGTGGATAAGAGTCCAAATGCCAAAGAACTTGTTTTGAATCCTGCCTGCCTATTTACCTGTCAGATCTTTGGCAGGTTACTTAATCTCTTTTCAGAACCTCGGTTTTTTAATAAAATAATAAAAAGCCTACTTTAAAAGGTGCTTGAAAATATACATGATATATAAACACCTAGTTCCACACCTAGCATATATTAGGATGAACCAAATGTTATTACCATTTTCAAGTCCAAAATTGTTGATAACAGCAATTTCACATGGTTCAACGAAATAGAAGCCCCTCAGAAAAAACGGTAGCTATTATCTTAACAAATACTAACTTGCTTAGTGACCTTAGACTTTTTTATTTTTTTTTAAGATTTATTTTATTTATTTATCCCCCGCCCCCCCCACCCCCGTTGTTTGTGCTCACTATCTGCTCTCTGTGTCCATTTGCTGTGTGCTCTCTGTGCCTGCTCTTCTTCTCTTACGGAGGCACTGGGAACTGAACCTGGGACCTCCCTTGTGGGAGAGAGACGCTCAATCACTTGAGCCATTTCAGCTCCCTGCTTTGTTGTGTCCCTCATTGTCTTTCCTCTTTGTGTCTCCTTGTTGTGTCATCTTGTTGTGTCAGCTTGCCGTGCCTGCCCATCGTGCCAGCTCGCTGTCTTGCTCATCTTCTCCAGGAAGCACCAGGAACCGAACCCAGAACCTCCCATGTGGTAGGCAGGAGCTCAATCGCTTGAGCCACATGTGCTTCCCTACCTTATACTTTAAATACATATTATTTATTCTAATTTCCCTTAGAGTATGGCACTTTATTATAACATGGCTTATTCTTGCATAGATTTGGATAAATCAAAGCATATAGTAAAATGACAAACTGTTGAGTGGGCAAACATACTTAAACATATTCAAAATGAAATTCTTGATTTTCTTGATTCTCTCTCCACACTCAATAAAAGTCCATTTTTCCAACAGTCTTCTGTTTCTAAGTAAATGACACTTTGTTCATTCTTAAAAAAAAACACTGAGAGACCTCTGTGTTTCCCTCTTTCTCTTCATTCCAACATGCAAAGCTTATTGGCCATACCTCCAAAATATATTCCTAAACTACTGACTTTCCATAATCACTGCTACCACCCTAGTCCAAACCTCTAACACCTACTGCAATAGCCTATTTAGTCACTGTGCTTTCAGCCTTGAGCCCTACAATACATTCTCTAAGGTGAGAGTGGAGAGAGATTTTGAACAAGGAAATAAGTAACATTTCTAATTTACAACCTTTCCATTGCTTCCCATTATCCAGGATTAAATTCATGGTCCTGACCATGGCCTTAAAACCCCTACATGACCTGACCCTAATCTTCTCACCCACTACTCTCCAAACACACTGGCCTTTGTGGTGTTCCTTCAAATAAACAGTGTAAGCTCTTTCAGGATCTGGAAATTTACTAGAAAAATGCTCTTCCTCCAGATCTTCAAATGTCACTTCAAAGAGGGCTTCATTGATCATGCTACTACCTAAAGTAGCCTCCCACCTTCCCACATCACCTTTTGAAATTATCCTGTTAATGTTTTTGTTTATATACTTTGCAGTTTAAGAACTTAAAAATTTAAACTCTATGAGGAGTTGGCTCTCATTTGTTTTGTCAATACTGTATCCCCAACTCCTGGAATAGTACCTGGCACAAATTAAGTGCATAGTCTATGCTGAATAAATGAACGGACTAAGGAAGCAAATTAAACCAAGGATTAGTTACTGACTGAAGATTTCATTTTTTAAAAACTTGTTGTTCTGAAATAATTTCAAACTTACAGGAAAGTTGGAAAAATAATTCAAAAACAATGCAGAGAACCCCTACCCAGATACCCAGATTTACCAACTTTTAACATTTTGCCACATTTTTTATATCATTCTATCTAGCTAAGTATTTTTTAAACATCTGAGAGTAGGCTACATACATCATGCTCCTTTAACACTTAAAATTTCCATGTGTATTTCCTAAGAATAAGGACATTCACTTACGTAACCACATTAACTACAGTTATCAAGTTAAAGAAACTTAACATTGATAAAAAGCATACAGTCTATATTCCATTTTTTCATTTGTCCCAATAATTTCCTTTTGGGCATTTTCTCCTCCATTGTTAGATCCAGTCCAAGCTCATGTATTGCATTGAACTGCCATTGTCTCCTTAGTATCTCTCTCTGTTTAAAATTGTGGTAACATATATATAACATAAATCTTTTCATCTCAACCACTCCCAAGGATATAATTCAGTAGCATTAATTACATTCATACCACCATCCATTACCAAAACTTATCCATCGCTCCAATCAGAAATCCTGCACCCATTATGCATTAACTTCTCATTCCCTGCCCCCCCAACTTTGTTTCTATGAAATTTGCATATTCTAGTTATTTCATATAAGTGGAATCATACAATATTGTCCTTTTTGTCTGGCTAATTTCACTCAACATAATATCCTCAAGGTATTATAATATCCATTTTGTATCAGAACTTCATTCTTTTTAAGGCTGAATAATATTCTATTGTATGTATATGTCACATGTTTTTTATCCTTTCATCTGTTGATGGACACTTGGGTCAGTTCCACCTTTTGGCTATTATGAGCAATGTTGCTATGAATATTGGTGTACAAATATCTGTTCGAGTCCCTGCTTTCAATTCTTCAGGGTATAAACCTAAAAGTGAGATTGCCAGGTTACATGGTAGTTCCATGTTTAACCTTTTGAGGAACAACTAAACTGTTTTCAACAATGGCTGCGACATTTTACATTCCCAACAATGTTTGAGAGTTCCTATTTCTCCGCATACTCACCAGCACTCATTTTTTAAAGCTAATTTGATAGCTGGTCTTCAAAGATGCCCCAAACAATACTACCCCTTACTGCAGGTGTATGCTACTCTTCCCATCAAGAGATGGAACTTATGCCCCTTCCTGCTCATCTGGGCTGGGCCTGTGATACTTGGACCCAGAGAATGTGGAAGGAAAGTCCTAGGACTTCTGAGCCCAGGCACCAAGAAGGCCTGGTAGCTTCTGCTTCTTCCTCTTGGAGCCCTGAACCGCCATGTGAAAAGGCCCTGGAGCATGACACATGTGCAGAAAGAGGCCACACAGAGGAGCACCAGCCCCAGCTGCCATCTCTTAGGAAAGTCATGAGAGATCCCAAATGAGACTGATAGAAGAACCACCCAGCTAATGCACAGAATTTTAAGGTATAATAAAATGGTTGTTTTAAACTCTAAACTTCGGAGTGTTTTATTACACAGCAACCTAAACAGTCAAGAACATTTTCGTTTATTATTAAAATTATACATCATAGCAGTATTACAGTAATTCCAAATAAAACAATTCACTACAATCAAGCCACCCTAACTAATCCAAGTGCTTTACTTTGTCTATAGGCCCTTCCTGCTCTTTTTTCTACATTGCTGAAATCATGATATAGATGAATTTTCCCTTTTTTGCTTTAAGTGGATTCAGTAATACTCCATGGAGTTCTCTTAGTCCCTTTAAACTGGGATTTTATTTTTTTTTAAATATCTATTTAGACACAGTAGGCTCCACATCATCACTGCCCATACTGGGGAGGGGCCCTGGGAATCACAGCACAGATAACAGCTGACCACATAGGGCAAGGAAGTGTCGATAGCAAATGATGCCCACCAACTAGACTGACTGCCTGTCTCCACTTTTCCCTAGAAGGACCTGGTGGGGGGAAAGTTTTATAAAGCTGGGACAAGGTGTTCTGAACGTTTATTATATATATGAGAGTTTTCTGGCTTCTGGGTTTGGGAAGACTTTGGGTAGAAGGTTTTTCTTGCCATTTCTTTCTGGTCTCTTTATCCTTTCTTGTTGCCTTCTACTTGGAAGGTGACTTTGACTCTGGAGAGCTAAGAGGGACTCTGGGTGGGGCAAGAGGAAAAGGAAGATTTTTATAATATTTGCCCCGAGATTCTGAGAGAGCCAAACAGGACGTTTTTGTTTCCTTCTAGATGGTCCCCTCCCTTGAAGATCCCAGGATGGAGGTGGGCATTCAGGGCAGAAGTTATACCCATAAATAAAATGTTGGATTGACCAAAGCACTAACTCCCTTCACCACCTTGCCTCCCTCTCTCTATTTCTGGTGGTGATACAGTAGTAGTGGTGGTGGCAGTGGCTGGGGATATGGTAAGCTTTTGTTTGTTTTACAGGCAAGAAGGCAGTGATGTGGAAGGAGGAGGAGGGTGGAGAAGGGTGATCAAGTGACCTAGGACTACTACCGTACTATTTACATGGGTTTTCGTGAGTTGCCCTGAAATACCTACCATTATTTATAATTTTATTTCTACAGGAAATTCTGCCTTCCACACAAATGACCTAAAAAATGAATTTGGAAAGGACACATTTATAAAGAAAAGAGAGTAATTTACTTCTATTAGCAACTAAAACCACCAGAGGGCATAGCGGGATTAGGAAGGGAAAGAATAAAAGCAAAACTTTGCTCTAATCATGGAACGTGGTTTCTTAAACTTTTAAAATTCCTGCAGGCCTTCAAAACTAAATTATTTTTGTTGTCATGCATCTTTAATCTGTACTAACATAAATCTAGGAATATAAAAACTCCTTATGCTTTTATAAAATCAACCCAAATGTATAAATTTAAATGTTTATAAAATTAAATGCAAATTACTATCATTAATATATGATGTTTGGCTGAAACAGACTCTCTTGCAAAGTGAATATAGTAGAAGGCTACAAATTGACTTGAGTTCAGCATCCTTTTGCTATCAAGTTTCATTTTTCTTTTTCAGAGCCACTATAAATCTTTATTTATGGCCATGCTACGCTTTGACCTGCAGTTGGCTTAAACATTTCATTTATGTATGAAGTCTGCTTCCCTTTTCTCTTTGGCCAGGGACTATTAAAGTCCTTCCACTCAGGGTCAAACAATGGATACAATGCAAACACAGGTACTTAAACGACAGTGAAATGGAAACAAAATTACAAATTCTCAAAGAAACCCCACAGAAGTCAAGTTTAAATATAGGGACCCCAATTCGAGAGAATCTGCTATAGAGGATAAGGGGCTCAAATGTTTTAAGTATGGTGACCAGGTTTTCCCTAGTAGGTCCTGGTTTATTAATTTTTTCCCAGGACCTCCTCCTTTTGGTTCCAAAATATCCTTTTTTGGATGATAAAGTATATGGTCAGTTATTAGCCAGTCCTGGCCTGGGGTTTTAATTTCAGGACAGATCTGTGCCTTAGCACTAGGAGAACGGAAATAAAGAAATAAATGCCATTTACCCAAGTTTCCTATAGTCTTCCCTCCAAAGCACATTTAGTCAAATAAGAGTGAAGCTTTGGGGATTAAACCAAACTATGGACATATCTTTCTGATCTCCTTTTGTGGCTCAGAGAACTCAGTAGTTCCCCTGGTCCCTACATTCCAAAACACAGGTTATGAGAAAGAGAAAGAAAGCAAAAGGTTTCATCACAGTTAGGATCCTCTGGTATCTAAGAGGATATAAGTTCATTTTAGGGTAGAAGGAGCAAAATTTCTGAAAGGCTCACATTTACTCAGAAGAGCTGGAAGACAGGATAGCAGTTTTGCAACTGTATGACATAATTTGGCTAATACTGTGGAAGGGGTTCTCTACACAACAAAATGATTCCTCGCTGCCAAGTCTCAAGACAAGATCCAGTTGCTGACATGACATAAGATAGTTCAGTATTAACAATAAGAAAAAGACGGCTTGAAATAGTGATTTTTAAGGAACCCGAGAAAGATTTCTCTTAAAAATACATAAAGTGGTATGAGAGAAAGTGTGTACATGTGTATGAGTGCACACTGGATGAGATCCAAGAACCAAAGTGGCCCACAAACTAAAACATGCTGAGATCAGTCAGTTGGAGTGAAACTAATGAGAGCATCCTGGCAACCTCGAGCCCTGATTCCTTCAGAGGATGACTATTATTAGCATTATTACATATTTATCAAGCCCCAACTGGGGCACCTTGTCATAACGGGCAGGAAAGTGAAAAGGAAAAAAGCACCATCTGTCCCTGGCATCAGCACTCAGTGTGAGGGGAAAAAATGTCTTAAAAGTGGTCTGTCAAAACGTTCTGGAGGTTCCATAACATTTCCAAGGATCTTGCTAACCCAGCTACCTAAGCTCCATAACATCCTGGCTTCCTCTCTTTCTCTGCGTGCTTGCATCCTGTTTTTATTTAAAAGAAACATCCATTTCCATAGGCAGTCACATTTCCTCCTTCCTGCCCCAGATCTTTTGTAGTGTCATTCAACTATACTGTAGACCAATATAAACTTTTCTGTAAAGGGCCAGATAGTAAATAACAGTAAATATTTTAAGTTTTGCAGGTCATACAATACAGTCTCTTTTGCTGCTACTCAGCTCTACCCTTGTAGTGCAAAAAGCAACCATAGACTATACATAGTGAATGGGTGGGGCTATATTTCAATAAAACTTTATTTTATGGACACTGAAATTTTAATGTTATATAATTTTCGTGTGTCGTTAATTTTTTTTTCCAACAATTAAACACAAAAACCATTTTCAGCTCACAGGCCTTATAAAAACAGACTGTGGATTAGGGAAATGCAAATCAAAACTACTTTAAGGCTGCCTATTCAAGATGGCAGAGTGAGATGCTTCAGGCTCTATCCCCCCACAGAAGCTTTGTACCACCAGCAAGAACTGGCAGAAACATCTTTCTCAAAGCTCCAGAAAACAGTTAAAGGACTGCAGTAACAGGGTGAGCATTAGATTAAAAAAAAAAAAAAAAGCTACTTAAAAGCAGTGGAATCTCCTGGTGCCCTGGCTAGGCCCTCCCTCACCCTTCACCTCCAGATGGTCACGAACCCGGGAAAGAAAAGCCATAGACAGAGCAACCTGAGGCTGAAACAATGAGGCCCGGAGGAGGAGGGAAAGATGAGTGGACCCTGCCGTCACCCTGATCACCCACACCTTAGCTCAAGGAGAAGGTGAGCCTGGAGGAGAAGGCAGAGACTGGCAAAGCCACCACTGTGCCTTGCCACATGGCAGGAGTCCAGGATTGCCTGTAGCCAACCTTCAGTGACACAGCATCTCTGATGATGCCTTAATTTGAACATTTTCACAGCCCTGGAACTATAAGTTTTTAACCTAATAAATTCCCATTGTAAAAGCCACCCCATTTCTGGTATATAGCTTTCAGCAAACTAAAACACTGTATGACTCCATTTATATGAAAAACCCAGAATACACAAATCTATAGAGACATTAGATTAGTGGTTATCTACGGCTGGGGAGGTGGGGATGTAGGGAAATAGGGAGTGACTGATAATGAGTATGGGGTTTGGAATCAATGTTCCAAATTGATTGTGGTAATGGTGCACAACTCTGTGAATATACTGAAAAACATCGAATTGTACACTTTTAAGGGGTGAATTGTATGGTATGTGAATTATATCTCAATAAAGTTGTTAAAAAAATAAATAACAGGCTGAGGACTGGATTTGTTCCATAGGTAGTAGTTTGCCAACCTCTACTGTTGACACATTCATGCAGGACACCAGATGAAATGGTTCCTTTCAGAAGCTTACTAGTGAGTTCAGGCTATTTAAAGTTGGAAAATTCAAATTAGGAGACCTAGAAGAAGACTGTAATCAGAAAGGCCTTTCTTCTGAGGTCTTGCTGGTGAGAACTATGAACCCTGTGAACTATGATCTAAGCAATGGTGAACTCCTAGCCACCTGGCAGTTTGTAATTAAAGTCAGAAATTCAGCCCACAATCAGATACACTCAGCCTCACTGTGGTTCTCAGTAATGGGTTCCTGCATAGCCACTAGGCTGGGAGGACCTTCACTTGGTCCCACCCAAGCTTCCCAGGCAAGTAATCATTTTGTCCTTCTCTCTTCTTCCAAAATCAGTTGGCTAGTTAGCTTTAATTCCTATTCCAAAGTGGAAAAGCAAAGCTTCATATCTCTTTCCTTTTGATGAAGTAATGTGAGGGAGTGATGGTAAAGTTAAAATTTTTCTTATAATCAGTCTTGGCCAAGTCAACTTTGTACTGTGCTTGTGGTCCTAGGCATTCATTCCACAAATATTAAGTGCCTACCTACTATGTTTTTGTCACAATTCCAGGTGTTAGAAATACAGCAGTGAATAAGAGATAAAAATCCATGCCCTATACCACTACTAAGTATAGACCTAGAAGAACTGAGAGCAGTGACACAAATAGACATATGCACACCAATGTTCATTGCAGTGTTATTCACAATTACCAAAAGATGGAAACAACCCAGGTGTCCATCAACTGATGAAGAGACAAATTGTGATATATACACATGATGGAATATTATTCAGCTGTAAGAAGAAATGAAGTTGTGAAGCATATGACAACATGGATGAACCTGGAGGACATTATGTTGAGCGAAGTAAACCAGACACAAAAGGACAAACACTGTATGACTGCGTTTCTATGAACCAAATATATTGTGTAACATTGTATGATTCAAAGAAAAATTTATATGTATCCAGTACCTTTAATTAAGAAATGGATGTTTTTATTCAACTGTGTTTTCTTTTTCTTTTTTAATTGTTTATATTTTCAATTATTAAATGTACAAAATAAAGTTTAAAAAAAAAGAAGAAATGAAGTCATGAAGCATATAACAACATGGATGAACCTGGAGAACAACATCCACTGCTCTCCATCTTTATTAGTCCCAGCCAATAGCATTCCTCGCCTGAGGTACAGCAATAGCTTCTTTACTGGTCTCTATGAATCTTCAGTTTCCCACAGTATCATTAAAATAATCAAATCTCATATCCTTTCATATTTAAATCCTTCCAGTAGCTTTCACATTCCTCTTAGGATTAAGTCCAAAATACTTTACCTGGCCTGTGGCTACACTGTGTGTACTGGTCCCTATCTAACCAAATTCAAATCACTCTCCCCTTGGCTTACAATATTCCCCTCCACATTGGTCTTCTCTTTTTAGCTTGAAGGTGCCTTTACACATGCTGTCACCCCTCTGCCTGGAACACTCTCCCCTTCCTTCACCAGGTTTACTTCCATTTGCACCCACCAAGATTCAGTTTAAATATCACAGCCCCAAGGGTCTCTGTGCAGACCTTTGCCTCACTATAAATGCATGAATGGATGGAAATGCCACCTCTTAGTAATGCAGGCAAGAACACCAGGATCGAATGTTCAGAAGTATTAAGAATCTAATGACACAACCATACTTAAGGAAAAAATACTCAAAAGATATTCTTTGAAGGAGACAAGATATGAATTTTAAGGATGCCAATAATGTCACTAAAAGAATCAAACAAGAAAAGGGGATCATTTTTAAAGCACAAAGGAGAGTCTTAATGAGTGCTCCAATCTCCTACAGAATTAACTAGAAAGAAAACTTTGACAAAGATAAATTTCCAATCCAGTTTTGGAGTTTAAATAATGTTCATATATGAGAATAGCACTTAGCTTTTATTAAGAACATGATAAAAATTAGTTTATTTGGTGGGGTTCACAGTGTAGCAGTAGCAAAACTGGTTGCTGTAATTATTTCAACAACTAATTATTAAGCATCTACTGTGTGCTAGATACTATAACGATTACTAAGACCCAGTGCCTGTCTTCAAGAAGCTTACAATCTAACAAGGGGAATAAGTTAACCACAAAAATAACTATAGTAAAAGGTAGTTGATAATAAGTGACCAGGTCCAGGAGATTGAAAGTTTTATGAGCATTAGAAAGAGAAAAGTCATATGTTATTAGAACAATCAATAAAAATAGTAATATTTTAACAGTCTGGGGTATGAAGGAAGAGCATTCCTGGCAGTGCATCCAACAAAGGAAAGGTACAGAAATGGAAAAGCAGGAAAGATTTTTAGGAAACTCAGTAGTTCTTTTGGCCAGAGTATTAACATATGTTTGGGAAGCAGGGGGGGCTTTGAGTGCTATAACCACATCTTTGAGTGCTATAACCACACCAAACTGTATATTCACAGACTTTCACAACTACAGTTTTAAACATTCTTTTGATAAAATAAAGTCATTTCTCTGCTCTCCAACTTTCGTATTGAATTAGTGAAGGTTATCAACAGTGGAGGTCTGAGTCCATGGGAAGAGAAATATCTTTTCCCTATCTCACAGAGGTTCAAAAGTAATTTTGAGGAAGGAAGAAACACATTTGTAACTGATTATATTTTCAAGTTACAGTCTAGTTTTAAGGAACTAAGTCAACTTTCTTAGCAGGTTTGGAAAGAATAAATCTTTTCCTTTCTTGGACAAGTGACTTTTACAGCTTGTTCCTAAAGAGGCTGGTCTTGCTCACTTTGTCCCAGTGAGGGTGATATCATGATGATGATCTTGTATCAGTGGCTGATATACCAAACTGGTCAAATTTGGACATTATCAACTGGAAGCTACTGCTCAAGAATTCCAAGGACAAATTCTTGCGCCATCTTCTGCCTTGAACATGACTAGAATATCAATATGCTGGAGGTGGCACACCTGGAAGATATGCTGAATCTATAGGAACATGGATTTTAAAGTAGCAAATATGGACATACTGGCTATTAAAACAAAGAGGATGTGTCTACATTTAAACTCTTTTTGAAAAGAAACATGAAATAACAAAACACTAAAAATAAAAATGGAAGTAATTGAAATGCAGTTCAATTATATAGCTGACAATTAAGGTGAAATGTAAGAATACATTAGGAGAAAGGCTATAATAAAAGATTACCATTAACTCAAGGACTTATAATGTGGCAGCTTCCCAGGCTGATGTTAACTGGCTATAAGATGGGGACAGGGGCTTAAAAAGCTTTTTCAATTTGAAGCTCAAGTCCCTGGAACTCCCTGTCCTTAGGGTTCTAACTCTGGGCTGACATTAAACACTTCAGGAAATTCTGACAAAATTGTCTTTTTCACCCAGGTGGGAAAAGTCCTAACACAAAGCTTCTGGACCTTGAATGGCCTCACTTATGAACAGTGAATCTACTAACTATTCTACTTGCCACTTACATGTTAGCCTTCTAATAATATAACTCAGATTATCTTACTGCTGTCCGTTCAGTCCATCAACCTGAAATCTATGCTGGCCCAGCCTAGTCAGGAAAATGGCCTAGTTTTGATCCCCTAGACAAATGTAAGAGCCATTTATTGAATCAAATGTCTTCCTACATGAATCTCTATAGCTTGGAAAGGAAGACACAGCAGAGGTAGCCTTCATTTAATTTGGTCAATCATATATATGTTTGAATGCCTAATCTATGCCTAGCACTGTGCTTGATGCTATGAGGGAGAGATGTGTCAAAGGCAACAACCAGGGATATAGGATCAACACAGTTAAATAAAGAAGGGTATAAGACAGTACATGATTAGTTGCTAATTCCCTTCTCTCTCTGTACTGTGCTAAAAAGGCACCCTTGTCAAACTGCCTTGCTACCATGGTGATAGTTACTAAGAAATGCACAGATTCACATATGAACAGGTAACAGAGGTCTGTTTGTTTTTGTTTTTCTGTGTATGTGGGGGTAATATATGTAGCATTTTTTCTCAGTCAGATTAATGGTCCTAAATATCAGTCTCCAATTTTTTCTGTGGATGCTATATTCAAGTCCTTAAAGAAAACTGGACCAACAGCATGTAAACCCATCCATGTGGACCATGCAGTTTGGGGATTTTCCTGTTGTTTAGGGATCATGCTTTAATCCTTCATGACTAATCTGGAATAATCACAAATGTTCCAGGCTCTCTAAGTTTAATACATAGACATGATTCCTGAAGGTTACCTCAAGGTAAAATAAAGAATCCTGGGGGATTTATCCCCTCTTGATCATCTCTCACTCTAAATTTCTGCTTTGGTCTCTCCTGAGGTTGCGAATGTCTCTTTGCCCCACCTCATCCTATCTGTGGCCACTGTTCCCTGTACTCCCCAAGCACCATTACCTACAGGTGGTTGTTTATACTTTTACTGACAGCCTGGGAATACAGAGGAGGTAGTATACACACAGAGGAACTATAAGTATCCAAAAGTTCTTTGGTTATCTTCAACATACAGAATTTCTCACTATATTTTCTTCTCAGGCCCTGCCTGCTGCCATTTTGCTTCTCTTCCATCTCTTCTCTAAATCCTTCTGACCCAAATCTCTCTGATTTTACCATTCCAAGCAGTGTAATCCTCTTAGTCAAAACTCTCCCCCATCTAAACTGAATCCAATTCCAAAAGGCCCATCTTTTATTTTCTCCCCAAAATAAAAGTTCCATTTAGCCCAAAGGTGAATTTTGCCATTCCCCTAGAATGTGAAAACAGCTAAATAGCTATTTTTAAAAGTTATTTTGTTCTCTGTTCACGAGTTTTTGGCTTAATTTGCCTATTTGATCTGCATTTACAGTAACTTTTTTCTTGGGACTAGCTGAACTACAGATGTAAAGTCAAGGTTCCAGAAACATTCTGCTTTGTACATAAGTCATTCATATATTTGGGGAGAATTTTTGTTCCTTTTTTTTACACTTTATTTTCTAAAAAAAAGATTCCTCAGAGATTCCAAAAAGCTATGGATTGAATTGTGATTTTTTGATTGCCCTATAAGAAATAGGGAGCAGGATATAAACTGAATTCCTGTAGAAACCCTACTACTATATCTGGCATTATCTAAAGGCCAGGGTCCTATTACATGCACTCATCACAATTTTCAGTCACAGGAGTAGCTGCTTGAGCACAGACAAAAACTGTTTTTTTGTTTGTTTGCTGTTTTTTAAGGAGGTACCAGGGATTGAACCCAGGACCTCATGTGTGGGAAGCAGGTACTCAACCACGGAGCGATACCTGCTTCCCTCACAACTCTGTTTTAAGGATAAGAATCCTATTTGTGAGTACACAAAATTCCCAAAGGTGCTGAGTGCTGATTTCTTTCTGTGGCAACCCTAAATTACATTTGAATGTCTTCCCTGAAAGAAAGTAACACATGACAATAAGCAAAGTTTCTTGTAAGGATGGATACTTCCTTTTGGAGAGATCTCAATCTGTATCTATATATTTATATACCTACCTATCTTGAGCACACGTTATGTGCTGTGCATGGTCTAGGTATCACAAAATATGTGAGAAAACTATAAAACAAAATTGAGATATTACAGGAGCTTAGATTTTAGACAGTGAAAAAGGGCTTACTATATAGAAGCAATAATTACAGAACAAAAGATAAGTATAATTCATTCATAGAGTTCTGGAATTTTAGAACTGGAAGTATATTTTAGAAGAAGAAAACTAGAGCCCAGAAGAGTTAGTAGTTTACCTGAGGTCACACAGTGAATTAGTGGCAGAGCCAGGAATAGAACACAGCAATCACTAACTTTGTCTATCTTACTATATGCAACAACTACTGAGCATCAATTCTATGCAAAGAAATACATAGCTTGAGGTAACACAGACTAGATAATGTCCAGTACAAAATCTGGTACCTAGTAAACTATCAATAAATGTTAGCTTTCATCATTACTACAATCATCATTATCATCATAACAGTTAAGAATACAAACTGTGGTGTTATCCACACCTTGATGTGAGTCCCAGTTCTACTGCTTACTGTATAACTGTGGCTAAACTACTTACCTTCTCTAAGTCCTAGTTTCTTCACCTGTAAAATGGGACTGAAAATAGTATCTAGCACTTAGGATAGCTGTGAGGATTAAATGGGATAATATACATAAAGTCTTTAGTATATTACCTAGCATGTTGAAACCGTTCAGACATTAGCTATTCCATAAAGAAACACACACAGTGTATTAATGGAACTTCTCTTTACCCTGCCAAAAAAAAAATAGTCAGTTAACAACATTTACTGAGCTTTCACTGTATGTATTCAGATAACAGCACACAAGAGTATAGAACAAACAAAATAGAAGAAATACTACTTGGAATATTAAAATATAGGAAACATCATTCTCAACAAATTCATAGCAATTACCTATACAATGATGACTAAGACTGAGTTTCTGCTTTCAAGGAGCTTGCAGTCTAGGGGAAGACACAGTCAAGAAACCAGGCTATTAGAACATGGAGTGAGATATGCATTGCTGAGCTCAGGCTAAGAGGTACAGAAATTCAGAAAAGGGACATGAATCCAGAAGAAGTAGTGGTAGGGAAGAGAGTGTCAGAGAATGTTTTTCAAATGAAAGAATAAGGAGCTGGACAAAGATAAGAGTTGAAAAGAGCCTAAATCCACAAACCAGCAGAAATGGGTATTCTGAACTAATTCTTAGCATCTACTGCCATCTTCTAGTGTGCTTTCTTACACCACAGGAGTTAGGAAGGAAAACCACATTTCCCTATCTCCCTGCAACTTAGGGTTCTGCTTCTGTCAATTAGATGCTTGGAAGGTGGATCCAAGGCTGGGGCCCTGTGCTCTGTCTCTGCTAGCAAACTCAGTAGTGGAGACATTGGCTTTTCTGCATCAGTATTTCAGTGTCCAGGTACTAACACTATGAATGTTGAGAGGTGGTTTCAGGGGAGACAGTGGCTTCCCAATCCCTGGATCACAGCTACAGTGGTACACCCTTCAACTCAACAGTACCAGTGGTGGCCCCTGATTTCTCATCTTATTGCAGAGGTAGCACCTCCCCTGGTAGACCAGTCACACACTCTTACTCTAGAAATATTTCCTGGAGGCTCAGTCAAAAGACCCCTCTTTTACCGTTTCCAATGATTTTTAAGCTCCTAACTTGTGCATTAAATCCCTTTTTGCTTAAGATGGTTTGAATGGTTCCTATTTCTTCCAACTAATACACCAACAGAACACAAAAATGCATAATGTGCTATGGATAG
The DNA here is from genome assembly GCA_029593785.1 of Cabassous unicinctus. Classification (NCBI taxonomy): domain Eukaryota; kingdom Metazoa; phylum Chordata; class Mammalia; order Cingulata; family Chlamyphoridae; genus Cabassous; species Cabassous unicinctus. Next base: position 6,451 of record JAQZBX010041880.1, on the reverse strand, counting down.
TATAATGTAAGGGTCAGCAAACTTTTTCTTTAAAAGGTCAAGATAGTAAATATTTTAGGCTCTGTGGGCCACATATGATCTGTTATATATTCTTCTTTGTTACTTTTTTTTTCAACAACCCTTTAAAAATATAAAGAGCTTTCTTAGCCCTGCAAGCCAGATTTAACCCACAAGCCTTAGTTTCCTTGATGAACACAATGAAATGTAAAAAATTAAAATATCAAAGGAAAAAGCTCCTAATTTTTTGCTGCTGAAGGTACTTTTAATTATGTCACCACACTAGAATGCAACCAGCAAGTCCTAGAGTGGGATCAATAGCTGATGAGAGGAGGCAACAGAATTCAGGTAAACAAGAAGCTGTCACTTGCCTACTCAACTCTGATGCCCAGTTTAGTTTTAATCTGTGCCCTGTGAATGAGAGTCTAGTCTGGAGCCATCTTACATCTTAAAGACACTAGTAGGAATAGGCTAGAATCATCTCTAAATTGAACACTTCAGCTCCCAGTTACTCCAATTCCCTATGATATCCAAAAGAATCCCTATGACTTTGCTTAGGGCCAGAATCATCCAACCCAAGATTTCTGGGGCTACAGAATTAAAAGCAACCTCAAGACTGGATGAGGGAGGAATGGAGGTAGACTAATTAGATTTAGGTTTTGCATTGTCAAATGCCTGCCATTAGAAAGCTGAAATCAAACACAATAAAATTTCAATATCTATTTTTCAATTTGACACTGCTCCTTTTTACATTAAGTGGTAGTTGAATTCAGCGTTTTTGATTCTCCATGTTCATTTTAAGGAAATAAGAATCTCAACCGTAGACACCTAATGATTTCTAGTCAAATACATGGAGAGTTAATTCATAACTTCGTCCAGAATGCAACCCAGTTCACAAAATACTTGCTTCAAAAAACCCTTGCTTGATTTTATAGCATTAGATATGAGCATATGACATGATGCATTTGCTGAAATATCCTATTTGTAAGAGTGATAGTTCTAGTTTATAAAAGGTCTATTTCCTCTTCAAATCACAACTGTCTTTTGGAAGTGTACACCTGGGGAAGCTGATTGGTTGCTGGTCGATACAGAAGAAATTTTTTAAAAGTCTGAAAAAAAAGGTATGTGAAATGACTGAGTGCCCTATTTTCCATACTCTTGTTCCCATCTAGATTTAACACATTGATGAAATTATAATTTGTCCAAGATGGCTTATGGAAATAGCAAATTTTAGGAAGCCTTATGTGCATTACTTTTCTGATCCCCACAAGAAAAAGTAAACAGCGGGAAGATGGCAGATTAGAGAGACACAGGACTCACTTCTCTTCCAGAAAAATAGCTAGAGGACAGAAATGGTCTGGAAAAAAATGTCATAGAGTTTAGGACATCAGGGGAAGGCTGGAAACCACCCAGAAGACGGAGTGCAAAGGGAAAAATTCTTCACAGCAAAACTGTGAGTTAAAGCTGCAGCTGCAGGTGCCTTTCCCCCCTCCCTCAGAGCAGACAGTTTTGAATTATCTGGCCTCATTCTGGTGGCTACAGTCAGAAGGGGCCTCAGGAGTCAACCTCCCCAGAAAAAGGGAGAGAAAGGAACACAGCCTAAGGCTGATTCAGCTCTTGGCCAACAAATTTGGTCTGCTGTGTCCCAAGAGCCCTTCCAGGCTGGGTAGAGGCATGCCATTGTTTGCCTTGGGAGCCAGCAGGGGACTAAAGAGATCCAACTCTCACAAACACCCTCCCTACTGACCGGGACTGGTTGTTGAGGAAGCAGAGAGGAGTGTAATTATTTCTTACACAGGGAAAAGGGAGGGAGCTGCCGGCCAATGTTGCAGAACAGCCTCTACGAAAATTTGATCTGATAGGCTCTGAATAGCCATGAGGCAGGACCTTCTGTCACACTGTTGCAATCCATGTTGCAGCAAACATACTCTGATCAGGCTTTGGACAGGGCTGCTGAAGAGCACCATCTGCTGGTCCAAGGAACTGCATGTGAGGAAATTGAAAGTAAATACAAGAAAGTAAACACACCATCATAGTCAGATGCCTAGACATCAGCAAAAAATTATAAGCCATACTAAGAACATGGAAGAAATAGTCCAAGCAAAGGAATGTATCAAATCACCAGATGAGACACAAGATTTGAGACAATTAATCAAGGAGGGTCATACAAATCTCCTAAATCAAATCAGTGAGTTGAAAGACAATATGGCTAAAGAGATAAAGGACATCAAGAAGACACTGAGCAAGCACAAAGAAGAATATGAAAATCTGAATAGAAAAATAACAGCTTATGGGAATGAAAGATACAATAAGTGAGATCAAAAACACATTTAGAGGAATACAGCAGAAGACTCAAAATGACAGTAAAAAGAATAATTGATACAGAAGACAAAATAGCTGACCTGAAAGAGAGAACAGAGAGAGAAAAAAACGGAAAAAACTGAGCACGAGCTGAGGGAGGGAGTTGAATGATAACACGAAGTGCAAATCATGCGTGTAATGGGAGTTCCAGAAGAAGAAGTGAAGGGAAAGGGTCAGAAAGAGTATTTGAGGAAATAATAGCTGAAAATTCCCCAACTCTCACGAAAGAAATGAATTTATATGTCCAAGAACCACAGTGTATCCGAATCAGTATAAATCCGAATAGACATTCTCCAAGACAAATACTACTTAGAATGTCAAATGCCAAAGATAAAGAGAAAATTCTGAAAGCAGCAAGGGAGAAGCAAACCATCACATACAAGGGATGCACAGAAAGACTTAGTGCCAATTTCTCATCAGAAACCATGGAGATGAGATGACAGTAGTATGATATAATTAGGATACTGAAAAAGAAAAATTGCCAGCCAAGAATTCTTTACCCAGCAAAATTGTCCTTAAATATGAAGGTGAGTTTAAAATATTCACAAATAAATAGAAAGTAAGACAGTTCATAAAAAAGAATCAGCCTTTGCAGGAAGCATTAAAGGGAGCCATACAGCTCCAAAGAATAAGGCAGGAGAGAGAGGCTTGGATGAGACTGTAGAAGACAGGACTAGCAGAAAGGATAACCAAAAGAGTAAAAAGACAGATGAAAATAGGATACAACATGTGAAAGCCAAAGAAAAAAATGGTGGAAGTAAATAATGCATTTACAGTAATATCTTGAATGTGAATGGATTAAACTCCCCAATCAAAAGATAGAGATCAATAGAATGGATTTTAAAAAAAAACATGAGCCATCCATATGCTGCCTATACTACATGCACTTTAGACCCAGGGATACAAACTGGCTGAAAATGAAAGGTTGAAAAAGTACATGCTAACAGTAAACAAGAGCAGGGGAAGCTACACTAATACTGGACAAAACATACTTTAAATGCAAAAAAAGTTGTAAGAGATACAGAAGGCATTTATATATTAATAAAAGGGACAAAACACCAGGAAGAAATAACAATCAAAAATATTTATGCACCTAAACAGGGTGCCCCAAAATATGTGAGGCAAACTCTGGCAAAACTGAAGGGAAAAATAACATCTCTAAAGTAATAACTGGAGAATTCAACACATCACTCACATCATTAGATAGAACAACTAGACAGAAGATCAACAAGGAAACAGAGAACTTGAACAATATGATAAACGAGACAGACCTAAAGGACATATACAGAATGATGCATCCCAAATAAGCGGGTCATACATTCTTCTCAGGTGTTCACGGATCTTTCTCCAGGATAGATCAAATGTTAGGACACAAAGGAGCTCTCAATAACTATAAAATGTCTGAAATTATACAAAGCACCTTCTCAGATCATAATGGAATGAAACTAGAAATCAATAATAGACAGGAAAGGGGAAATTTTGCAAATGTGTGGAGGCTGAACAACACTCTCCTTAACAATCATTGGGTCAAAGTAGTTATTGTAAGTGAAATTAGTAAATATATTGAAATGAATGAAAATGAGAACACAACCTATCAAAACTTATGGGATACAGTGAAGGCAGTGCTGAGTGGGAAATTTATAACCCTAAACACCAATATTAAGAAGAAAGAGCGAAAATCAAAGATCTAACTGAACAACTGGAGAAACTAGGAAAAGAAAAGCAAACCAATTCCAAAACAAGCAAAAGGAAAGCTATAATAAAGATTAGAGCAGAAATAAATGGAATTGAGAACAACAACAACAAAAAAAAAAAACTAGAAAAAAATCAACAAAACCAAAAGTTGGTTCTTTGAGAAGATCAATAAAATTGACAAACCCTTAGCTAGACTAACAAAGAAAAAAAGAGAGAAGATGCAAATAAATAAAGTCAGAAATGAAAGGGGGGAAGTTACGAATGACCCTACAGAAATAAAAGGGATCATAAGAGGATATTATGAGAAAGTGTATGCCAACAAACTAGGCAACCTAGATGAAATGGACAAATTCCTAGAAATACACAAACAACCTCTATTTACTCTAAGAGAAATACAAGAACTCAACAGCCAATCACATTTAAAGAGATTGAATCGGTCATCAAGAATCTCCCCAAAAAAGAAAAGTCCAGGACCAGATGACTTCAAAGGTGAATTCTACCAAAAATTTGAGAAGAATTAACACCAATCCTGTTTAAGCTCTTCCAAAAAATCAAAGAGGAGGGAAAATTACCCAACACATTTTGAAGCCAACATCACCCTAAAACCAAAGCCAGATAAAGATACTACAAGAAAAGAAAATTATAGACCAATCTCTCTAATGAACATAGATGCAAAAATTCTCAACAAAATACTTACAAATAGAATCCAACAACATATTAAAGAATTATACACCATGACAAAATGGGATTTATTCCTGGTATGCAAGGATGGTTCAACAAACGAAAATTAATTAATGTAATATACCACATTAACAAATTGAAGGGGGGAAAAACTACATGATCATCTCAATCGATTCTGGAAAGCATTCAACAAAATCCAGCATACTTTCTTGATTAAAACACTTTGAAACTTCCAGGAAGTTTCCAGACTAGAAAGACATGGGACTCTCTTCTCCTCCAGAAAAGTAGCTAGAGGATAGGCTGAAACAGCCTGGAAAAATATCTTCTAGGGTTTAGGACACCAGGCAAAGGTTGGACACCACTCAGAGGAAAAAGGAACAAAGGAAGGGAATCACGAGGACAGAACTCTAAGTTGAAACCAGGGGCTGCTGCTGCTGGCACAAACTAAAGATACTACAATTGTCAGGCCTCTGGACCTGCCACTACAGACGAAGAGGTCTCCAGGGATCCACTACCCCAGAAAAGGGGAGAGAGAGGGACATAGCCTAAGGCTGACTCAGCTTTTGACTCACAAATTTGGTCTCCTGGGTCCCAAGAGCCCTTCCAGGCCAGGTGGGGCTGTGCCATTGTTTGCCTTGGGAGCCAGCAAAGGGCTAAAGATATATGAGCCTCCCAATCTCCTCCTCAACTAACAGGGACTGATTCTTGAGGACTCAGAGGGGAGTGGAAATATTTCTGACCTGGGAAAAGGGAGGGGGCTGCCAGAGAAGGCTGGAGAAATGTCACTGAGAAACTTTGACTTATAAGGCTCTTAGCCTCCAGATCCTCCAGACAGGATCTTCTATCACGTTGATCAGGTCTGTGTTGCAACAAATACACTCTGACCAGGCACTGAACTGAGAGCTGCCAAAGAGTTCCATCTGCTGGCAGAACAAGGAAGTGCATGTGAGAAAATTAAAAATGAGAGGCTTTTTCTGCCCTTTATAGCTTCCCTCCCCAAGGCCCTAGGAAGCCAGTCTACAACTAATTACTGGGTCCAGAGCCCAGTTTTGAGCAACTAGCAGGAACAATCCTAACAATCCAGGTAAAGCCAAGAATCAAAAAGCAGTGATAAGACACAGCCTCCCGCCACTAAATACCTACAAAAGAGAAAGAAATTGAGCAGCTGAGTAAACTACATCCTAATCATATGCCTAGACATCAGCAAAAAATTACAAGCCATTGTAAGAAAATGGAAGACATCGCCCAAGAAAAGGAATATATCAAAGGCCCAGAAGAAACACAGGATTTGAGAGAACTAATTAGCAAAATGTGCACAAACTTCCAAAATCAAATTAATGAGTTGAAAGACAATATGACTAAAGTGATAAATGACATCAAGAAGACATTGAGCGATGGGGGGCGGATGTGGCTCAAATGGTTGGGCGTCCGTCTGCCATGTGGAGGGACCTGGGTTTGATCCCCAGGACCTCCCGGTAAAATAAAAACATATATGCAGAGGGCGCATGGGCTGCCAGGCTCTGTGTGCCAGTGAGCCTCCAGGCCCTGGGAGCTGGGCAGCAGGATGATGATGTGGCGGGAGAGAGATGCAGGGGAGAGACAGGGCAGGATGCTCCGAGAACCGGGAGCCGAAGTGGCGCTGGTGGCGGGGCACCTCTCTCCTGCATCGGAGGTCTCCAGGATCAAATCCTGGTGAGGGCTGGAGGGGGAGGATGGG
>JAQZBX010041879.1:9761-22291 GCA_029593785.1 Cabassous unicinctus | reverse complement strand
GTTAGCAGCAATGCTTCTATATGCATTCATCAATTGTAACAAAGGCACCATACTAATGAAGGATGTTGTTAATGTGGGAAAATGGGGGAAGGGGAGGGAATGGGAGACATGGGAATCCCTTATATTTTTTATGTAACATTTATGTACTCTAAAAGTTCTTTAAAAATAAAATTAATTAAAAAAAAAAAAAAGGCTTGGTATTGGCACAAGGATAGACATACTGACCAATGGAACCAAATTGAGAGTTCTGATATAGATCCTTGCATATACAGTCATCTGATATTTGACAAGACCACCAAACCCACTCAGTTGGGAGAGAATGGCTTCTTCAACAAGTGGTGCTTGGAGAACTGGATATCCATATCCAAAAGAATGAGAGAGGAACACCATCTCACACCTTATACAAAAATCAACTCAAGTTGGATCAAAGATCTAAATATAAGAGCCAAGACCATAAAGACCTTGGAAGATAATGTAGGGAAGCATCTACAGGACCTTGTAATAGGAAATGGTTTCATGAACTTCACACCCAAAGCATGAACAGCAAAAGAAAAAGTAGATAAATGGCATCTCCTCAAAATTAAAAACTTCTACACCTCAAGGGATGTTATCAAGAAAATAAAAAGGCAGCCTACCCAGTGGGAGAAACTATTTGGCAAACATATATCTGATAGGAACCTAATATCCTGCATATATAAAGAAATTCTACACCTTGCAAATAAAAAAACAAACAACCCATTTAAAAAATGGGCAAGTGAAGTGAAAAGATACTTCTCCAATGAAGAAATACAAATGGCTAAAAGCACATGAAAAGATGCTCGACATCGCTAGCTATTAGGGAAATGCAAATCAAAACTTCAATGAGATACGATCTTACACCCATTAGAATGGCAGCTATTAAAAAAGCAGCAGACTATAAGTGTTGGAGAGGATGTGGAGGAATGGGAACCCTCATCCACTGCTGGTGGGATTGTGGAATGGTCCAGCCACTGTGGAGGACAGTTTGGCATTTCCTCAAAAAACTATCTATAGATCTTCCATATGATCCAGTATTCTACTGCTGGGTATTTACCCAGAAGAACTGAAAGCAAAGACATGAATAGATATATGCACACCAATGTTCATGCTGCATTGTTCACTATTGTCAAAAATTGGAATCAACCCAGGTGCCCATCAACAGATGAATGAATAAACAAATGTGGTACATACATTCAATGGAATATTATTCAGCTGTAAGAAGGAATAAAGTGTTAACACATGGGATAACATGGATGAATCTTGGAGACCTTATATTGAATGAAGCAAGCAAGGCATTGAAGGATGAACAGTACATGACCTCATTGATATGAATTAAGGAAATTGAGCAGTCTCAGAGAGCTATTGTCTGAAAGATAGGCTTACAAGAAAGAGAAAGAGAAGAGACAGTTGTGAGCCATCACCTATATGGATGTAATCCATGGTAATGTGGTAGAGTGTAGTTGCATATTCTAGGGATAGGACAGGAGGTTAGTGATATTATTGGTTTGGGTGATGCAGGGTTGAGAGGTGGGTAGATTGAGAAGGGTGGGTTAGAAGACCCAAGATCCTGGGGGGGAGAGTTGGGAGAGGGGCCAGGTGAACACTTGGGATTTGTGGGTATGAGGTTGAATGTACAGAGGTGGGAATGCTCTTATGGCAATATAACAAGCAAGGGTCACTGGTTTAGGGTATTGGTTGGGGGGGCATTTGGGACAGGGTGCACATGGAGCAGGCTTCTAGAGAGTGTGTGAGTGTTCATTCTGTCATAATGTGTTGTATCAGTGGGTGGAGACCCACATAATGAGCTGGAAGGAGATGGACTCCCATCTTTGGGGGGACTGATTCATTCAGAAATAGACAGCCAGGGGTCTCTTAAGAGCACTGGTGGTTCCTAATAGGGGAGGACAAACCAGTGTGTCAAGACCTCCTGTTGCATGTAACTATGAATCTTGTCATCCAACGAGTCAAGCCAGTGGGTCATCATTTGCCTCAGCGGGGTGGGGAAGGAGGAACAGAATAGATCAAACATGGGGTATTTAGTGGTTATTGGAAATATTCTTCATTACCTTACAGTGATGGACACAGGACATGGTAAACACCATCAAAATTTATAAAAGTGTACGGTCTAAAATGTAAACCATACTGTAAACCATTGACAATGTTTAGTAGCTATGTTTCACTATTTGTATATCAGTTATAACAATGCTACCATCCACATATAAAAAGGTATCAATATGGGGGGGAAGAAAGGGGGAGGAGGTTGGGTATATGAGTGTCTCTTGTATTTTGTGTGTGACTTTGCTGTGACCTAAAACTTTGAAAACAAAGTGAAAAATAGTGAGACACTGGGGAATGAGAGGGGAAAGGTACAGACTGGACATCAGATATTGCAGTGATAAAAGGCAAAATGTAAAAAAAATATTTTTTTAATAATTTCATTTTTTAAATGTCTCAATCATTTAATTTTATTTTAGTTTTAGTTTTTTTTTAAGTTTTCATGAATTATATCTCTTACATTTAAACTTATTATTATTTCATTTTCTTATTAATTGTATTTGGCTATTGTGTTGGCTTCATCTTTAAAGAAGCTTTGGATCACAGAAGGGTTACAACTGGGGTGGGAGAGGATCATTCGTGGGGGGTGTCAGGGATGGGGGTGCATGGGAGGAAGTTCACCTGAATATACATATAAGGTATATAAAATTGTTCAATTGTTCATGGGGCATTGTCACAGTGGGTGGAGAATAAATGAATTAATAAATGAGAGAATACTGAATAAATAAATGAGAGAATACTGAATTTCCATCCTGGAGAGCTCTGCCACATTTTCTAAGGGAGCAGCAACAGTCCCCCAAGTGCAGGGGCAGTGTCTGGCAAAGGAGGACGATCCACTGATTGGCCCTTGTTATTGATGACTAGCCTTATGAGTCTTTGCTCTTGAAATTGAAACTTAGCCTATTGTTATAGAGTGCCTAAGTGTTGCTTCCTGAGAGCCTCCTTGTTGCTCAAATGTGGCCTCTCTTTAAGCCAAACTCAGCATATGAATGTATTACCTTCCTCCCAGTGTGGGACATGACTCTCAGGGATGAACCTCTCTGGCACTGAGGGATTGCTATAGAGTGCCAACTGGCAATAAGACTGGAAAAAGGCCTCAAATAAAAGGGGGAAAATGTAAAGACAAATGACTTCACATGGCTAAGAGACTTCAAAGTGAGTCAGGAGGTCATCCCAGAGGTAACACTTATGCATACCTCAGTAGGACCTCATAGACTTCCAAAGTGGATATCACCCCAAATAGCGGGGGCTTCTGAGGGCTCTGGAGACACCCAGGTCCTATGTCAGGGCAGATAGCTCTGGAGTTTTGTGCCTTGCCAGTGGGCATTACTTTGGAGTTTGTGCCTCTGAGAGTGACAGAGTTGGACTCAACTGTCTTCCCTGCACATGGTTCATCTGTCCCTTCTATTCAAACCTATACTTGGTGCTGGAGTTTGTAGATGTACATACATAGACTGGAGTCTTTGGGTTCTCCATGTGCCAGCTGGGCCCAGAATCTCGGTGGAGCTGCAACTCCTACTCTACAGCTCAATGGACTCACCCAGGGCACCTGGTGGGGAGATGATGATGGACAGTGGCCATCCCAGGGAATGGATAGAGTCTGCAGCTGCAGGTAGGATAGTCCCATTCATCTTATCTATGGGATAAAAGCCCCCTCTCAATTGGAGGTGGAGTGAACATCACCATCCAAGACTCCTCAGGATTGGGAGAAGAGCTATGGACTAGAGTGGACTTACTGGTATCCTATTTTAGACATATTGTGATTCAAGCAATGGAAGAAATTACAACATTGGTGTGGAGCTAGTGGCCACTGGATGCTCTGGGGACAGGGAGAAGGAATAGCAGTTGTAATACAGGGCTTTTTTTGGGACTTGGGAATTGTCCTGAGTGACATTGCAATGACAGATATAGGCCACTTTATATCATCATATAACATGCAGAACTGTGTGGGAGAGAGTGTGGTCTACAATGTGAACTATGGTCCATGCTTAATGGCAAAGCCCCAGGATGTGTTTATCCATTACAGGTGATGTGCCACACTAATGAAGGGTGTTGCTGTGGGATGTTGTGGGAGGCGTGGGAGGTTGGGCATATGGGAATGCCTATATTTTGTGTGTAACATTCATGTAATCTAAGTATCTTTTAAAAATTTTTATTTAAACAATATATGCTTCATCTAAAAACTTATATTACAAACAGAAGTTTTGCCCTGTTTCTCCAGAATAAATGTCTCTGTGTCTAAAACTTTAATGATAATTTAAAAAGGACAGATTCAAATAATTCATGCTATGCATTTTCCTTCATCTGGCTTTGACAAAAACAGAGCCATCTGGTGCTGGAGCACCTTCTTCCTTCTCAGTCCCAGAAGCAGACACAATAACCATTGTTTTATTTGTTAAAGCTGTCTTCTGTTTCTCAGCAATAGCTGCACAAACAGCAACAATCTCATCACTTTCAAAGTCATAGTCAGGAATTGACTTTGGTGAGAAGCCTGTTACTTCTGCCACTGATTCACTCTTTTTAATCCTCTGTGCCACTTTCTGCTGCTCCTGGTGTGTTCTTACCCAAGAAAGGTCTTCTTTCCATATTTACAGGGTTCATTGGATAGACATGAAGGGCTATGTGAAAACTTAAAATTGCTTCATCTGTTTTGTCCTTTAGCTCTCTGTTGCCATATTGTTCTATTGTCTGTCTTCTTATCCTTTAGTTTACTCTTCCTAATAATCTTCATTTCTAAACTCTTCTCCAAATCTCTCATCCTTGTTTTTGTCCCTTTCAGGCTGCAGCACCTCCTTTAGAATGTCTTGCAAATCTGGTTTTGGTAACATATTCTATCAGTTTCTGTTTGTCTGTGAAGACTTTGAACTCATCCTCATTTTGAAAGGACAGCTTTGCTGGACACAGAATTCTTGGATGACAGTTTTTCTCTTTCTGTACCTTAAATACATCATACCACTTTTCTTCTCTTCTCCATGGTTTCTGATGACAGGTCAGAAACTTAATCTTATGAAGTTTCCCTTGCATATAATGCTATGCTTTTCTCTTGCTGCTTTCAGACTCCTCTCTTTATCTCTGATATTTGTCATTCTGAATAGTAGGTTCTCAGGGTAGGTTTATTTAGATTTATTCTGTTTGGGGTGCATTGTCCTTCATAAGGGTTGGGAAGTTCTCCATCAGTATTTCCTCAAATATTCTTTTAGTCCCTTTTCCATTCTCTTCTCCTTCTGGGACATCAATTATGGGACTGATTTTGTGCTCTGCACTATCATTCAATTCATTGAGACTCTGTTCCATTTTTTCCATTCTCTTTCAGATTCTTTGAAGTGATTTAGGACAGTTGTGTGATTATCAGTGATTAATTGTATTAAATCCTGTATCTCTTTAGGATATTTTGTTTGTTCTTTTGTCTGTACCATCTCTTCCTCTTTCTTAGTATGTCTTGTAATTTTTTGCTGATGTCTAGGCATCTGAATATGTTGGTGTATTTACCCTGATGGCTAATTTCTCTCTATTGCTTATTGTTTTTTTTTAAACAGTTCTTCTTTGATATTTCTTTCAACTTATTCTCAGTCTTTAAAATTTTCATCTTAAGTTTTCAAAATCAGGCCAGAGACTCACTAGTGGGGTGCAGATGTTCTCCCAGGGTTTGGATATAGAGTGTGAGCAGTTTTTGCCCATGTGGTTTCCAGATCAGCCAGCAGATGGTGCTAGTCAACACACCTTTCCATGGAGGTGTTTCAATCTCGGCTTTTCTGCATTCCTGTGTTGAATCTCCAGATAAGAGACTCAAAGCAGGCTGTGATTGCTGAATTCACTGAAGAAAATCACCCCAACCTCCCCTCCTTTTTCCCTTGAAATAGCTGACAGAGAGAAAGATATCTGTCCCCTCTCAGTTGGCTACAGTGAGCCAGGAGTTTCACCCCAGCTTAATATCTTGGGAGTTGGGGAGGGGAGACTTTCCTGGACTCCACAGATGCTTGGTAACTCATGTTTGTCTTTTCATCTTCTTCATCTTTCTATCCATCACCCTCCTGAGAGTTGTGTAGCACTGTCCTGGTCTGGTGATGCCCAAAGCAAGTCCCCTGGACAGCTTTTGGTTCTTTCTCCTTTGTTTTTGTGAGAGCGTTCAGCTCTACCTATCAGTCCATCACCATCTAAACTGATATTTTAAAATGGCTGAAATATCACATTCACTGATTTACCACTAGTTCTACTACAGATGAAAATATTGTTTAAGGACTTTCTATTATAAAGCTGGAAGAGTTCTTTTTTTTTTTTTCCTTGTTTTTTACAAAAGTCACAACAGCATACACTTGTAAATACCAAGACAATTTTTGAACAATAAATGAGCTATTTTGGACAGTCATTGAATAAATTGTCAGTGTCTTAGTTTGGATTTTCCAAAATACAGACCTTGAGATAATGATTTGAATAAAAAATAGTTTATGTGGGAAGTACAGGGAACACCAGCAGGGGAGGAAGGAAGTGATGCAGGAAATGGAAAGCAGCCAATGGACAGTGCATATCAAGTCAACTTTCTTGTGGCTGTCTGTGTGCAACCATAGTGCAAGTCTCCACAAATCACAAATCAAAAGGATTAAGATCATATATATTCAATCATACCAAATGTAACCTCATAGAGGTACTGAATGAAAGGTGGTGTAAAATACATGACTCTGAGTTAAGGAACTCTAGTAGCAAGACATCCAGGGTATTTATATGCTGAATTCTGTCAACCCTGATGAGGAGGCTCTTAGGGACTGCTAATCAATTCTCTGTCATTTCTGGCCTGCTTTGTGTGGAGAAAACACTTTTTCAGAAAAAGTCATCTGGCAAAGTGATCTTGGCATTTGTAAGTTGGCTGGAACACACTGAATGAAGGGTCTAGGTATATGGGAGGGCCCCTACAGCAGCTGCACAAAAGCTAGAGGAAAGGGGTTTGGGTATAGCTTAAGTGGTTGAGTACCTGCTTCCCATGTGTGAGGTCCCAGGTTTGATCTCTGGTATCTCTTAAAAATGAAAACCCAACTCCCACTGGGGAGCAGATGTAGCTCAGTGGTTGACCACCTGTGTCCCATGTACAAGGTCCTGGGTTCAATACCTTTATCTCCTAAAAAATAAACCTCAAGGAGAAATTATAAAACTTTATTTAGAGACATCTACAGAGACTTAAACCAATCAGAAGATATAGAAAGGGTAGTTTACTGTCTTAAGTTGTAACTTCAATTGATATTTAGATACAATGCAAAATCTAAATATCAAAATCTAAATATCAAAACCTAAATATCAATGCAAAATCAGCAGTGATTTTTTATGAAACATGATAAGCTGATTCTAAAATTCATATGAATGAGTAAAAAGGGAAAAAAGAGAACATGGCTGAAAAGAACAGGAAGGCTTGGACTGGGAGGCAACAAAAGTTATTAAGAAGATACAGTAATTAAGAGAGTGTGATACTGGTATGAGTGTGATACATATGCCCCATGGATAGAGCAAGGCGCCCTCAAAGAGACCTACCATTTGTGGAAATTTGGTATACTATAAAGTGAGAGAGGGAAAACAAAGTGTTGTTTGATAAAATGAGCTTCAAAAACTATCTATTACTAAGGGTTAATCAGCAATGCATTTGAAGAATGACTTTGATCAAAGAGGGGAAATATTAAATAGTTCTTATGGCTAAGAAATTTCACATTGAGTCTGAAGTTCATCTCAGAGGTTACACTCATGCAGGTCTCATTCAGACACCAAAAAATGCCACAGTAAACAAAGCCACAAGCAAAACTGCTTCTAAGGACACTAGGGATGCCCTGACACAATAGGCAAGCCACCCAGCCACCTGAAATCAATATCCCTTCACCAGGCTATAGCTGAGACTATAGGGAATCTACAAAAAGCTATTTCACCAATATAACTTAGATATACTTAGGCATAAATCCCCTAATCATGATTCTTATGTTTGTTTTATTTGAACCTGTTCTTTTCAATTTACTTGTTAAGTATATTTCTCAGAGACTTAAAGCCTTTGGATTGTGCCTATACCAGTGGAGCCCTGGAACCCAGCAGATACATGGTCAACTCCTACTTTCCACTTCTTCAGGCCTGTCCCCTGGAAAACTAACAAAATGATGATGATTGACCAGCCCTAGCACAAAAGTAAGGCGTGTTTTCAACTGCAAGCAAAACAATTCTGTTCGTCTGCCCCATAATATCTACATCCCTTCTCAGCCTGAAGCAGTCAGAATGGATATTGTCCTGAATCCCACAAGATTGAGGAATGAATTTTAAAAATGGGGAAGTGTAAATGCTGACTAAATCAGATTTATTGTTATTGAAGTTATCTTATGTTAACTGAGTAACATGTAACATTGATATAGAAATAAAATTTTAAATTAAAAAAATAAAAGTCCATATGGGAAATATATTAAATTACATCTCTATCTCATAGCTCATGGCCTTCCTCATCCCCACAGATATTAAGGACCTAAATTTCATGATCAATATTTTTAAATCATTGATAAAAATATAGGTATCTTCTAGTCCTTGGGATAAAAATGGATTCCTTCAACAAGTCAAGAAATACTAACCATAAAGAAAAGATTAATAAATATTACAATGTAAATTTAAGAACTTCTATTCCTTATAGACCCTGTAAAGAAAGTGAAAAACCATTTGTAAACCATTACATGATGCTTGCAATTTATGAAACCAATAAAATATAAATAAAAATAATAAAAACTCATAGAAATTAGTTTAAAGTATGCAAAATGCCCAATAAAAATAGGTTGACACCTTCAGGTATCTCACACAAAAAAAGAAATTTATATAGTCAAGAACAGGAAGAAGTGTCATTAGTGATCAGCAGAATGCATATCAAAGCCACGATTAGATACTATTTTTCACCTTCAATGTACAGTAGTTAAAATATCTACCAATGCCAAGTTTTGGATAACATGTGTATCTTTAGGGTTTTATATATTGCCAATGGGAATGCAAATTTTTAGACTCCAAAAAAGTCAGTTATTTTATGTGGTTGCCTTTCAAATATCTCAAAACCCAGCCATTCCATTCCAAGGTGTACACCCGAGAGAAATTCACTCATGCTTATTCCAGGAAACATGCAAGAGAATGTCCATATCTTTACTGTTCCCAGAACAAAAACCTAATTGGGAGGAAGGAAATAAGGTCCTTTAATAAGATAGAGGATGAAATTATCTATATTATATCACAGAATGGAATATTTCACAAGAATAAAAATAAACTAAAACAATGTTCAAATGTATGGCTGCATCTTAGCAATATAATATTCAGAGGACAAAAAGATTCAAAGATTGCCTAGATCATGGTTATATTTTATAAAGTGTAAGCATCAATATATACAAATATATATTGATAAAACCATATAAAAGTAGGTAACGGAAAAACCAATTCAGAATTTAGCTTGGTTGTTTTGAATTTAAGGATAGGAAAGTTAGGAAACAGAAAAATCACACATACACTAAAACATAGATTCAAAGATGGGCCTTATATTTACAACAAAAGTGGATTCCTTAACAGTGAATTTAAAACTTGCATTTATCCATTCAGCCACAGGCAGAGCTGTGTAACTTCAGACCTCCCTAAATGATGCTGGTGTGCCTATGGAATGCAGAGCATGAGAGGCAAGCATTCTAGAAAGTGGGCACTAAATTGGCAGCTGACTTATGAGAAGAGGGTGGAAGGGGAGACACTGAGCTTTTCATGGCCAGATCCATTCCCAAATTTGCAACCAGTTAATTCTCTCAATCTCTATGGAGAGTAAAAAAAGGAGAGGCATGAAATGAAAAGTATTTATCCAAAATGGTACCTGAAACTGGAGGAGTGGAAAAAATGATTTTCCAACATATAAAAGCAATTCAATGTATTGAACTACCCTGGGAAAGGACAAATATGATCATATTGATAGGATAAAAATTAATTACAGCTCTAAGTTCTATGCTATTTACCTCCTGAAAATAGCATAAAACTTAGAGCTGAAATAAAAGTGGACAAAGATTTACCTTAACCAATTCTAAGATGAATCTTTTTTTCTCATTTTAATATCTCTGAAATATGTATATATGGTATCTTAAAATCAGTTATTTCTTACTATAGTTTATTAAACAGCAATTTGCTTTTTTAGGGATATATAAAATAATAACACATCTTACAATGACTGGCTTCTTAGATTGAAGGAATTATGATTTTCAATCAAAAAAAGTCCAATATAGCCCTAGTAGTGGGTACATTGGACATAGCCTTTCTTTTAAAAGTACTCACAATAATTCTGGCAAAAACAAATTAGTTTATTTGAAAGGAAAAAAGAGAGTCATAATCCAAAACGAAATACATGTTTGCTCATCATAGCCACAAGGAAATTAATTCAAAGAAAAATGTGAAAATTAGTAGAATAAATAAGAAAGATAATTGCAGAATACAGAACTATCTGGCTTACATATATTTTCTACTAGTGCTTCTGAAAGAAGCCTGTTAGAAATGCAAGCTACAATGGCCCAACCCAGGCATACTGAATCAGTATTGTTGAAGGTGGGCTGCCTGAATGTACCTTGTAATGAACTCAAGTGATTTCTAGTTATGCTAAGAGAAGCACAGAGAACTGCAATTTAAATTCCAGTTCTCCAACTTCATTCCTTGTAGTCAGAGAGGAAAGTAATGCAAGGACAGAAAGGTTTGAGATTTTGACTGGGGAAGTTTCAAAGAGAGAAGAGAGTGGGATGAAGCATGGAAAAGAAAAATCAGAAAATGAATGGGGCATAAATGAGACAAAACACAGGAATTGGATATCTTATGCCTTTGTATTTGAAGTTGTTGATAATTAAACTATGTCGTGAAAATAGTTTGTGTTTTGGATGAAGAGCTCATAGGTGCCTCATATGTTATTCCAAAGGAAGAGATTGTGAACAGGGAAATAAAGAGGGAAGGTCAAGATGGAAGTGTGTAATTGTTACATAAATGAGCCAAAACCCCTCTATTACTGTCTGTTGTTAACAACACCTTGGGACACATTAGCCTCCAAAAAAACCCACCCCAATGCAAAACTCAAATATTTCAAGTCCAAATGGTTTAAAAGTTTCCCAAAAGGTGTTTCTTATCCATTTAGAGCTCATCTGTTTTACATACCCTGCAAAATTGTGTCTGGTATCTGCCAGCCATAGAAAATGCAAAATCCTGTTGCTATAAGTTCTGTGCCTAGGAAATCTCTGACCCTGAGACCCTCCCACCATGCTGATTCTGAAACATCACCCTGATTATTATGACACCACTCCCATTGCCCTCTTCCACTTCTGATGGTCCCTTGAAGCATCTGGAAGGTTGTGTTGGGAAGAATCACCCCTCTTTGTTCAAGTTCCATCAAATAAATGTTGTATGTTAGTACAATCTAATGGTGAAATGTCTTAATTGGCTCTGAAAACCTCAAAGGTGAACACACTACAGTCATGAATTAAGGATTATGAGGTCTAATTAAAAAAGAAAATCAGAACTCATAAAAGTCCTTGTCAACTTTTTATAACAAATTTTCCCAAAAATCACATACAGGTCAGTAGAAAATAAGGGAATGGATGCTATTTGGCAATGGCAAAATTGGCAGAAGACACAATTCAGGGTAAAGGCATTAAAGTGTAACAAAGCTGGGTTTAATCCCCTTTCCCCTCCTGCATATATCACAACTAACTTTGGAAGAAACTGGATTTGTACAGTAATTTAGAGAACAATAGAAAGATGTGAACTGATTTATAATGCACATATTCTTAGAACCCAAAACTTTAATGCTTGACAGTGTATTACACACACAGAAACCAAACTTGCAGAAGTTGTGGATGATTATTGCCAAAAAATTGTCAGGAAATGTGTAACAACATGATCTTAGAAATAAATAAGTTCAAATTCCCAAGTGATATGTCTATATTGGTAAGTGAAATTTCATTGTATAGATACACTTTGTTAAGGGAACAAAAGCTGTCCCAAGAGAACTGATCCAGCAAGCTTGGGGTAAGAAAGGGAGTAGCCATGAACCCAAGGCTTCTGAGTTCAAGACTGGCATATTCTGGGGCCCTGGCACCTCTTCTGCCAAATTCAAGGCCTACTATTCACAGTAGGAAAATGCTTCTCCATCACCTCTGTCTTGGACCAAGAGACACAGAATGTGTGGGATTCAGAAACCAACAGCAAGTGCCTCTTTTTGCTCTTCTTGATTTTGGGGCAGTTCTAAAGCTAGGAAGTAACTCAGTGAGGACATTAATCCTAAGAGAAAATTTGTTGAGAAGGCAAGGCCTGATGATGTTAACCTAAAATTTCAATGATCTTGGACCAAATTATCCAAAGTTAAGCTTGTATTGGTGATAGAAGATTGGATTACAGGGTTAAAAGAAGTATTAGTGAGCCTGGGGAAGGAAAGCTTTTTTTTTTTTTTTTTTTTTTTA
>JAQZBX010041878.1:0-22192 GCA_029593785.1 Cabassous unicinctus | reverse complement strand
TACCATATGGGAGGCCCGGGTTCGCGTCCCGAGGCCTCCTTGTGAGGGCACGCCGGCCTGAGCGGTGCGGTGGGCTGATGCAGCAACCTCACGGCAGGAAGCGGGTGTGGCGCAATGGATAGAGCACCCGTTTACCATATGAGAGGCCCCGGGTTCGCTTCCTGGCGCCTCCTTGTGAGGGCAGGCCGGCTCGCGCGGCACCGTGGGCTGATGTGGCAAGACCTCACAGCAAGGGGGAGATAAGCAGATACAGAGAAGACACGCAGCGAATGGACAAAGCAGCACAAGCAGCAAGGGGGGGATAAATAAATAAAATAAATAAATCTTTAAAAAAAAAAAGATTGGATAAACTGTGGCAATCACCCCAATGCTATTGGAGGGACAGGTCTGGAGTTTGGTTGCTACCCAGATGCTTGATAAAGCTGGAACCAAGAAAATGTCTATTGGGCAAGCCTGTGGAAAGGGTGGGTCCCAATGTGGCCCCAGAGAGAAGAAACCATCATCTTTAGAATGACTCTCAGACTTTGATATCTAATAAAGTATGTTCTGCAGGCTTACTGAACTGTAGAGGACCCATGACTCATGTTTCCCTCCCAATTTCACCTTATGGTAATGAAAATGTTTATCCTTTGTCTGTCCATTTGTGTATTGGAAGCAGATAAATGGTTTTCTAAGTTTCAGAGGTCTACAGCCAGAAGGGACTTTGCCTCAAGACAAACTGTATTTCTTAAAACTGATTATGATATGATTTTGTACTTAGTATTGTTACTGATTTAAGGTTTTTTTTTTGACTATTGTAATGTCTTTTTGGAATTCAGAGGGTGAGTGTAGAAGTTTGGCATTATTTATGAATTCCAAAAATAGATATTGGATTCTGTTTGTGAACTGGTCTTTTCCTTTGGGCATATTAGATTACATTGATTCAGAGGTTTCACTTTTACTTGATTAAATGATGATTAAGGCTTTGATTGGGCCGCTGAGTCCCCACCCACCACTCACAGAGAAACAGCACTGCAGAGAAGGGAGGTTGGAGTTTTAAGGTGGAGCCTGGAAGTAAGCACACAGAGGAGCAGAGAGGAGGCTCAATTAAACATGGCAGAGGTCCCGGGAAGAGAGACAAGCCATTTGCTGATAGTCTATAGCTGGCCTGTGGAGATAGCAGAGCAGCTGAATCTGGAGAGAGGCAAGCCCCTGGAAGAGAGGAACCTAGGAAGTCTGAACCCTCGCAGATGTCAGCAGCCATCTTGCTCCAGCATGTGGCAACAGACTTTGGTGAGGGAAGTAACTTATGCTTTATGGCCTGGAAACTTTAAGTTTCTACCTGCAAATAATACCCTTTATAAAAGCCTACAGATTTCTGGTATTTTACATCAGCACCCCTTTGGCTGACTAATACAACAAATTTAATTAAACTAAATTTAAAGACCTATATAACAAGAAACAAGCTATAATATTTGGCACACATTAGTGCTAAACCTAAAAGGAAAAAAATTTCATAAAAGCCAGCACCTTATCAGTACATTTTACACGAACAAACTAGATAATCTAGAAGTAAAGGAAAATTTCCTAGAAATAAACCAATTACCCAAACCGACTCAAGAAGAAACAGAAAACCTCAACAAATCTATAACAAGTACAGAGACTGAATCAAAAACCTTCCACCAAAGAAAAGTTTAGGACCAGATGACTTAACTAGTGAATTTTAACAAACATTTAAAGAGGTATTAACACCAATCCTTTTCAAACTCTTCTAAAGACTTCAAAAAGAGAAAACACTTCTTAATTCATTCTATGAGACCAGCATTACACTCACACCAAAGCTTGGTAAAGACATCACAAGAAAAGAAAACTACAGGTCAATTTCTATTATGAATTTAGATTTAACAATCCTTAACAAATAGTAGCAAACCAAATCCAACAGCATATTAAAAAGATTATAAATGATGACCAAATGTGATTTATCCCAGGAATGCAAAGGTGGTTCAACAGATAAAAATCAATTAATGTAATATACTACATAAATAGAACAAAGGGAAAAAACACAAGATTATCTCAATAGATGCAGAAAGGCATTTGACAAAATGCAGCACCCTTTCTTGATTAAAAACACTCAAAAAACTAGGAATGTCATGGAACCTTCTCACATGATAAAGGTCATATATTAAAAACCCACAGCTAACATCATACTCAATGGTGAAAGACAAAGTTTTCCTGAAAGATCAGGAAGTGGGACAAGAATGTCTACTTTCACCACTGCTATTCAATATTGTACTAGAAATTTCTTGCCAGAGCAATTAGGGAAGTAAAAGAAATAAAGGGATTCTAAATTTGAAAGGAAAAAGTAAAACTATCTCTATTTGCAGACATGCTCTTATATGTAGAAAATCCAAAGGAATCCATAAGAAAACTATTTTAGCTAATATGAGTTCAGCAAAGTGGAAGGGTACAAGAGCAATACACCAAAATTAATTGTGCTTCTATACACTAGCAAAGAACAATCTAAAGAGGAAGTTAAGAAAATAATTTTATTTACAATACTATCTAAAAAACAAAGTAGGAATAAATTTAACCAATGATACAAAAGACTTGTATACTAAAACCTACAAAACAGCTACTGAAAGAAATTAAAGAAGACCTAAATAAATGGCAAGACATCCCATGTTCATGGACTGGAAGAGTTAATATTGTTAATATGTAAGTATTATCCAAAGCAATATAGAAATTCAATGCAATCTTTATCAAAATTCCAGCAGCCTTTTCTGCAGAAATGGAAAAAAACAACAATCCTCAAATTCATATGGAATTGCAAGGGGCCCCAAATAGCCAAAATAATCTTGCAAAAGCAGAAAAGAGCTGGAGGACTCATTCTTCACAATTTCAAATTGTACTACAAAGCAACAGTCATCGAACTGGCATAAACATAGACAAATAGATCACTGGAACAGAACTGGAAGTCCAGAAATAGACCTACACATCTATGGCCAATTGACTTTCGACAAGGTGTGCAGTACATGCAGTGGGAGAGAGAATAGTCTCTTCAACAAATGATGCTGGGAAAACGCCATATCCACATGAAAAAGAATGAAATTAGACTTCTACCTCACACCATATAAAAAATGAACTCAAAATGGATCAAGGACCTAAATATAAGAGCTAAAACTCTTAGAATATAACAAAGTAGCAAATTTTCATGACTTGGGATCCAGCAATAGATTCTTAGAAATGACACCAAAAGCATGAACAACAAAAGAAACATAAATGAATTTGATTTCAACAAAATTTAAAACTTGTGTTTTGAAGGAAATTATAAAGAAAATGTAAAAACTTAGAGGATGAAAGAAAATATTTTCAAACCATGTATCAGATAAGGTTTAATATCCAGAATATACAAAGAACTTTTAAAATGCAACAACAAAAAGACAAACAACTCAATTTAAAAGTGGGCAAAGGACCTGAATTGACATTTCCCAAAGAAAACATACAAATGGCCAATAAACACATGAAAAGATGTCTAACAACATTATCCATTAGGGAAATGAAAATCAGAACCCAGTGAGATCCATTCACATTTACAAGGATGACTATCATTATGAAAAAGAGACAATAACAAGTCTTGAAAGGGCTGTGGAGAAATTGGCATGCTTATGTATTGTTGGTGGGAATATAAAATGGTGCAGCCACCTTGGAAAGCAATATAGCGGCTCCTTGAAATGTTTAATATAGAATTACCATATGATCAGGCAGTTCTACTTCTAGATATATTCACAAAGAGTGAAAATAGGATATCAAATAAATACTTGTACAGCAATTATTATAGAAGCATTATTCACAATAGCCAAATGGTGAAAACAAAAAGTGTCCATCAGAACAAATGAATGATAAACAAAACATGGTACATACATGCAATGGAATATTATTCTGCCACCCAAAAGAATGAAGTTATGAGACATGCTGCAACTGGGAAGAACCTTGAAAACATGCTCAGTGAAATAAGCAAGGCACATAAGGACAAAAATTGTAAGATATCACATAAGAGAAGACTAGAAATAGCAAATTCACAGAAATAGAAAGCAGTTTAGCGGTTAAAGGCATGGGAGCGGGGGGAAGGGGAGTGATGGTAAAAAATGAAAAAATAATAAATCGGTATAGAATAAACTTTTGAAAAAAGTGAGGAAGTTATACTTAGGAGGAATCTGTGAAATGCTTCGTTGGTAGCTGGCAAGGTTTTACTGTACATTTTTTATGAGATTTTTTGCATTTGTGCTATAATCAACTTTTTTTTTTTAAGTTTTCAAAATCTCTCTTTTACCATCCCTGGAAAATTTAGACTTGTTTTCATTCTGCAATTAGCTACCAAAATCTAGCCTCTCTTTCTTCCTGGGAACAAGACTAAACTACATATCCCAGCAGCCTTTGCAGCCGGGAGTGACCTTGTATCTGAACTGTGACAAATGAAGGATACGTGGGGGGTTATCTGTGCCACTTCTACTCCTGGCCCTAAAACCTCCCAAATAATATCGTCTGTGCTTTTTGCCCTTTCCAGTGAGCAACAATTAATAATTAACAGTGATAATTAATTAATTTGGTGTTGAAGATGGCAGACCCACCAACAGCCTGGGTCCCAGAATGACTGCATGGAACACAGAGTCTTTTCCCCACCCAGAATACCACTTAGGACCATTCTGTGGGAAATAAAATTGTATTGCATTTGAAGCATTACAATTTGGGTTTCTTTTTGTTTTTACAAATTACCTATAACTACACATTGTGGCTTTCCAAGAGTCTCAAACTTTTACTTATTAGTTTGAAAATGACACAATTTGGGAAACATGGATTCACAGATTTTTAAGATATGAATATGAAATTCTTTGTAAGTTATAGAGTTATTAATTATCTATATAAATCACTTGGTCTCATTGAAAACTCTTAATAAAGTTTCCATTCTCTTTAAACAAACAGATTTTGAGAATATATTAAATGCAAGGCACTACACCAATGAAAAAAACATCATCTCTCAGAGGATTTTCCTGTCACAGCCTGGATTTTTGAGACATTATACCTTGTTCCCCAAAAGACTTACAGTTATCTTTTAAAAGAACACACAAAAGGGAAATAGAGGTATTTCATCCTCCCTTCAAATCAAAAGCATATATTGAATTTGCCGCTGAGGAAGTTACATTTCTTTTACAAATTTGTGTGTGTTGGAAGTTCATGTGTTATGTGTCCAGCTGAGCACTGGCCTGACTGCTACTGTGAGGCTACTGCATGGATTTAAATAATCCATAAGTCGATTGCATCTATGGCTGATCATATCTACAGTCAACTGAGGAGATTGCCTTCAACAATGAGACAATTAGTGGAAGACTTTAAAAGAAGGGATGACTTTAGCAGTTAGAAGGAAGTATTTCCATCTCTACCTCGGCTAGCGAGCTTCTCCTGGGGAATTCATAGAAAACCTTCATCAGAGTTCCTAGCTTGTGGCCTGCCCTACAAAATTTGGACTTGACTACTCCCACAGTCGTGAGAGCCAATTCCTATATTAAATCTCATAATATTTACATTATATATAATGGGGCACACAGTCAGTTCTGTTTCCCTGGCGAACCCTAACTAATCAAAAGGTAAGGTAGCAGATGAGGTTAATCTTAGTTATCCAAAGAAGAGTTTTTTCCAAACTCTAAGGCACTGCACATTAGTGGGTTGTGAAAACAATATCAATTAATACATTTATAATGCTAACTATGTACCAGTCATTATTCTAAGTTCTTTAAATTAACTCATTTCCTCCTCAAAATAGTCTGATGAGGTAGGTGTATTATCACCATTTTACCATCAGCACAAAGAGGTTAAGTAACTTCATAAAGAACAGTGGCTAGAAAGGGGCAGAGCCAAGACTCCAATCCCCTCAATCTTGCACTAAACTCCACATTGTTAACAATGATGCCATATTGGCTCTCAGTTTGGTGGGTCAAAATTGGCACTTTTAAAACTGATGTAGCATAGCATAAAAATACTTGTAATATACTCATGCTGAGAATTGTTTCATGAAACTTTTATTTCTGTCTGATGTATAAAATATCCATAAGTAAATAATGATGTGTGTGTGCTCTGTTGTAAAAGTTTGGTCCATGAACCAGCAGCGTCAACATCACCTGGAAACTTGCTAGAAATGCAAATTACTGGGCCCTACCTCAGATCAACAGACTCAAAACTTCTGGGGCTGGGGCCTGGCGATCTGTGTTTTAACAAGCCCTCCAGGTGATTCTGATGCAGGCTCTAGTTTGAGAATCAAGGCCCTCAGAACACTGCTGTTGACCTTCCTATGCCCAATAACTAACTCTTGATTTCCCATACCATACCCCAGGGTCAGTCACTAGTCTTGCCCATCTCTGCTCATGGCGACTCCAGTCTTCCAGAGGCTCATGTCAAAACTTTGGAGTCACCTTTGACTCCTTTACTTTTCTCACACCTTACAACTAAACCTGGGCAAATCCTTTCAGGTCTAACATCAAAATGACATCTATGATCCACCTCTTCCTCACCATTTGCCCCACCCTTCCCCTGGTCAAAGTCACTATCATCTTTTCCTTAGATCATTGCAATAGCCACATAACTGGTTTTGCCATTCCGGTTCTACAGTTTATGTGGAACCCAGGGACCAGAGTCACCATGTTCAAAGCAAGTCAGATCACTTTAGTCCTCTGTTCCATTCCTTCAGTGGTTTCCTAGCTTACTCAGCGCGAAAACCCAGTCCTTTTCTATGGCCTGCACAGTCTTGTCCAACACTACCCCTAAGGGCCTGCTATTCTCCCATTTGCACACTCTCTGCTCCATTTACCACGGAGGCCACCTTGATGTTCTTAGAGAACCCCGAGCATGCTTGGTCTCAGGGCTTTTGTCCTTGCCATTCCCTCTATCTGCAATGCTCTTCCCCTGGCGTCGGCATGACTTGCACTCTCCCTTTCTTCACATCACTGCTCAAATGCTCCTTGAGACAGGCCTTTACCATGCTATGTAAACATATCAACAAACTCTCCATGTCACTCCTTCTTTCCCTTTCCTTTTTTTCCTTCTCCCTATCATTTATTACTACTTGATATGCTATATATTTAACTGGTGCTTTTTGGTGTGTTTCGTTTGTTTTCAACTGTACTCCCCCACCCCACCCCCGACTCCTATTAGAATGTAAGCTTCAGGAGGGCAGGGTCTTGGCCTTGTTGATTGCTGTGTTCCCAGCACCTGGAACAGGTGGGTACTCATAAGAGACACCCGGGAAATATAATTCAACAGAGAGTATGTTAGTGAGCAACAACGTGTTACTCTCATACTGAAGCCTGGCAAGGAGACCCAGGTCTTTTCTGTGGTTCAAAGAGATAGAACATTTGTTACTTAGCCTTTGAATTTTGGTATGTTTAATGAGTTTAATAAGATTAAGAAATGTAAGCATTCTGAGATCTTGGAGGTTTGGGATTTTGCAAGTGCAGTGCACTCTTATTATTAATGCATTTTACACAGGCAGAGAGATAGCCTAGAACAAAGGAATATTTACCATGACATTACAGTAAGCCTGATTAGAAATTAAAATACTCTAAATTAAAGTAACTGGTTAATTAGAAGGCCCAGAGGTTTGGGTTCCTGGGTCCTACAGTTACGGGTTCTTTCTCTTCCTATACTTTACCCAAGATTTGAGTGAAGGCACACAAACCTGTGTATAGTAGAATGGCCTCCTACAGCTTCTGCCTGTCTTTTGAGAGGTAAAGTGGATAGTAATGATGGAGACAGAAAGCATATTCTGGGTGCTGTCTGATACCCCCAACATAATATCCAATCAGAGAATTTGATGCTATCAACTGTTTATCCTACTGTTGGGGCTTGGGAAAGAAGAAAGAAGAATGACCCACATTGAGCAAATTCTATACAATACTCGCCTGTGTTCTTCCAAAATGCCAAAGTCTTGAAAGATAAAGAAACACTGAAGAGACTAAGGAGATATTACCTTTGAAGGCATTATGGTCTAGATCCTGTAATCAAGGGAAAACAAATGCTATAAAGGAAATTATTGGGAAAATTGAAAACATGGGGATATGGACAAGAGAGTAGATGTAAATATTGTATCAATGTTATATATATCAAAGTTGATAACTGTGATTATGTTGGAGAATATTCTAGTACTTTGGAAAGGCATAAATTACCATCTGAAAAATAAGGCAGGCACTTATCTGAGATGGAAAAAAAGTCTGAGGAGTGGGGAGATGTCCTCTGATGGACTCTATAATATCTTACTTACAAGCTATTTTGAAGGTAAAAATACCCAGAGGACTTGTATCTGTCATCTCAAACTTAATACTATTTTCATTTTTTCCTAATATTGCAACAATGTAATAAATGTAATAATTTAAAACTTAAAAAAGGAAAGGAAGTTAAGACTTGGAGAGAAACAAATTTTTAAAAGCTGAAGTGTATATAAAAAAATCAGCAAGAGATCCGTCTGTCCAAGATGACTCATCAGACATGCCATTTTATGGAGAGATATTCCTGAAATACAACGCTGTGGTACTCCACAGGATGAATGCATTTTCATATTCTTTTTCCACATAACCAACTTTGGGGATTGAATCAATGCAAAGAAGGACTTGGAGGATAAAACCTTCGTGTACTGTAAATATATGTTTAAAATTCAAAGTGAATACCTGGCCTTTTCTTCTTGGACATGAAGCATACCTTTGAGAAGGAATAGAAATCACAAGAAAAATGGAATATAGATCAGAAACCTGAGTTCAACAGTTACTGCATAGTAGTTTGATACTAAAGTTTAAGAATAGCCATAATAATAATGAAATATAATTGGCCGTAAAGACACATCTACAAGAGGAAATGGGTTGTTTCAAAGAGTTAAATTTTAAATTTTTACTGTTTAAAAAACTTGAAATAGTCACTCTTCCCATACTTCTTGAATAATAAAGCTATGAGCAATTAGAAATACCTATTAAAGTGAATTTGGACTCTGACCCTGATATTTTTAGTTTTCAGTATTACTATTTTTTTTCTTTTTTATAATCAATTCTATTGAAACATATTCATAAACCACACAATCCATCTAAAGTGTACAATCAATGACATTTAGTATAATCACAGAGTTGTGCATTCAACACTGCAATCAATATTAGTGCATTTCCATTACTCAAAAAAGAAAAAACCTTACTCCTTAGTAGTCACCTTTCAATCTTCCTATCCTTCTCCTGTCATACATAAATTCAAATTATTTCTGTCTCTATAATTTATTTGTACAGATGGAGTCAAACAATATGTAGTACTTTTTGTCTAGTTCCTTCCACTTAGCATACTTCCTTATTTTACTATTGATGTAAGATTATTAATACATTGCTAAACACTATTGTCCATAGTTTGCTTTGTTTGCATTTTTGCCCAAATAGTGCTTTATTATTAACATCTTGTAACATTAACGTACAAAATTTGTTCTGTTTCAGAGGAAAACATTCTTATATATGAATTAATAATCATACTCATTTTTCACAAAAGGATCTGCTATGTTATATATATAGTCCCATGTTTCATGTTTTAGCTTTCTTGAAGTGATATACATGTCCTTAGACCTTTCCTTTCAAAAACTATCATATCCATATATTAGCACTACTAATTACAAATATATAATGTGCTTTCAATATTTCTATTCATTTCCAAACATTCGCAAAACTTTTTACCAATTCTGCACAGATTAAGCATGGGTTTTACATTTTCTAACCTCATTTTATCTTCTGGTGACCTATATTCTAGTTATTAACTCCATGAGTTTGTACATTACATTAAGTTCATAAGAGCATAATCATATAAAATTTGTCCTTTTGTGTCTGGCTTGTTTCACTCA
This sequence comes from Cabassous unicinctus, assembly GCA_029593785.1. Lineage (NCBI taxonomy): Eukaryota > Metazoa > Chordata > Mammalia > Cingulata > Chlamyphoridae > Cabassous > Cabassous unicinctus. The sequence goes on along the minus strand of JAQZBX010041878.1, from coordinate 12,306 downwards.
GCATAATGTCCTCCAGGTTTATCCATGTTATCATAGGCTTCACAACTTAATTTTTCTTACAGTTGAATAATATTTCATTGTGTGTATATACCGTAATTTGTTTATCCATTCATCAGTTGATAGACACTTAGGTTGTTTCTATCTTTTGGCAGTTGTGAAAAATGCCACTGTGAACATTGGTGTGCTGATGTCTGCTCTCAGTTCTCTGGGCACATACCTAGTAGTGGTAGTGCTGGGTCACACGGCAGATCTATATTTAACTTCCCTAGGAACTGCCAAACATTCTTCAGTATTATTATACTAACATTCTTCAGTATTACTAGTTTTTGATGTGTTTTTGTTCCCAAATAAAATCACGTTTTATATTCCAAGAGGTAATTATTTTATCCACTTTTATAGAACAGTAAACTGAGCTTTAAAGAGTATCAGCAGCCTGTCAAAGTCACATAGCATAATAAGCAGAACAGAGACCAGAATCCATATATCCTCTTCTTCCCGTGTTCTTGGATATATATCAAGTACTGTCATTATATACCTGTTCTATGAATAACGTTATACCAATATTAGTTCCATAGCAAGAAGAATATTTTTTATTATAAAAGTGGCTAATGTGTCCTTAATTTCCATTATTAATTAATTAATTGACTAAAATCTTCCAAGTACACTGTTTAATATCTGGATGCTCCTTATGTCAAAACTCTCCTTCAAAGAAAGTTAGAGATTCAGTGAAACTTTTTCAGCACATTTATGAAGGGGGCACTAGCAGAAGTCTATTGACTTAAAAAACAACAACAAATCCATTACCTCTAGTTTAAATAATTATCCTCCTATAGAAATAAAATTCATCTCTCCACATTTCAGTTTACTTATCCATAAATTTATCATATATAGTTCACAATGGGTGAAGATGAAATAAGTTTGAAAGCACTTTGAAGAACAAAATGCATTCTACAAACATATAGTGATATTGTCAATATTGCAATTGTAGGGAACTCAGGAGAGAGGAGGAGTCCATGCTGGACTGTGCCATGAGACATCAGGTCAGCAAAGTGCTAAGTGAATGAAAACTAAGAGTCATTGAGTTCCAGCTCATCAGCAATTACCCCAAGGCTGGAACAACTCAATCAGGTGTCACCAGAATCAAATAAAAAATTCGTTGAACACAAAATAGATGACAATTAGATTCTGGAATTTGAGTCAGCAAAGCTGAGATGAGCTGATGCCTGTTGAAGCAGGGTCTTTGGAGCTGGTCGATACAGATGTGTGGCATGGATAGAAATATCTCTCTTTTGCAAGCATCCTCCACACCCTACTGAAGGGGACTTACAAATAAACGATATGCTTGAAGGAGAACTTGTAGATTCCCTCAAAGAACATGGTGTGTTCTCTTAGCCTGGAGGTGCAAAATGGCCAGAAAGGGGTGGAGGAAAGCAATGTAGGTAAATGTGGGAGAGGCCATTAACATAGTTAATGGAGATGAAATTTCAGAGCATTCTATTGAATAGACATGACAAATTTTCCTAAGATTAGAATAGCTTGCCACAGTTCTGAACAATTAGGTTGAACTGAAATGTTACAGATGCTGGCTTTAGAAGTAGGCTCAATTTCAAATTCTTTTTAAAATTTAATTTATTTGTTTTTTTATAAGAAGTACTGGGGATTGACCTTGTACATGGGAAACAGGTGCTCAACCACTGAGCTACATCTGCTCCCCTCAGTTTCAAATTCTGACCCTGCAACCTCAAGTACTAAGTGCCTGAGTAGCTATTTCCCTTCTGTATCTTTTACTTTCCTCACTAATAAAAAGGTGCTACTAGTCCTATACCGTAAGAATTAAATGAAAGAATGCATGCAAAATGCCTAGCACAGAGAACATTTGTTTCTTTTTCATTCATTCTCATCTACTTAGAAGAATGCTTTCCAGGATATGCTCAAACCAGTGGTTTACATCCTTTCCATAATGGAATGCCTATTTTGCTTCTGATGAATGTCCTAATGAAATTGATGATGCTAGGAACACAGAAAATGTGCCTGGTTGGTTCCTACATGATAATAATGTGTGTGTGTGTGCATGTGTGAGAAAGAGACAGAGAGGGCACAAAGGCAGCAGAAAGGCATTGAAGAAGGGTCACCCCGTGGCCATACCAGGAGAGAATTCCTGAGTCTTCCTGAAGGATGGCTTGGTAGGGATAGGGAAGAAGGATACATCAGTGACCATATATGTGCAATAAGGTTCACTCTGTGCTTTTGCTTGATGTCCTCTTATTATATCCTAAACCCTCTAGCCTCTATTAAAAAGTAAAGTTTTATAAAAGCATGCAAAATGAATTTCTTTGAGCTAGATGTTTGTCGATATCATATGAAGAAAGAAAAGGAGAAAAATCTCAGCTTTTTTTTAGAGGGCTACAAATCATTGAATTATGAGTTACACAGATATTTACAAGGTTGGCCTAGATAGAGTATAGTAATCTATAAACGCTGTTCAAGTGATTTATGGCACAACTGTTCTAACACATTAACAATAGCAGGAAATGTATTTAATTTATTCTCAGGGATGCACATTTACATAATTCACAAGCCATTTATAGGGAAATATGGAACCCTTAAACTAAAGTGAATGCATCTCCAGTGGGTTTTGAACAGTTATAACTGTCTAATAAATGCTCATATTCTAACTCACTGTACATTCTGATGTAAACACTCACCAGCTATCCTGTAAGCACTTTATTCTATGAATTAGCAAATAGCTCTGAAACGCACGACAGAATCTCTACACTGACAAAATTGTTTGTTGTTTTATCTTGCATGATAAATAGCATACTTTCCTTGCTGAAATTTTGCTAGCGCTTGAAAAGGAACATCAACTTTTATTCCTGATCCCTTATTCTAGATTTGTCAGATGGACCGAGTGATATATTTTAAGGTTCTGAGACTTTCTTAGCATATTTGGTTATTATCTGGAAAATGTACTATCTAGCAATAGATTGGTCTAACTTGTATGCTATTTGCATCAAGACAAAATCATGTTGAGCATTTTGTGGGTTCTTTATAAAAATATACACATGATCACAGCATGGAGAGTAGGATGAAGAGGAAAGAGAGGAAGAATGAGAAGGAGAGAAGGGAGACAGGAATAGGGATGATAGAGAGGGGGTGATAAATGTAGGAGGTAGGAAAAGGGAAGCCCCATGCTAAATCACCAAGGGCTTTCATATTTTCTACCATTTCTTTCAGGAACAACATTGAAATAGATCTATTTTAAGAATTGTGGTAGGTTGACTTATGTGCCCCAATGAAAGACATGCTCTTACTCTTTTTTTTTTTTTTTTTTTTTTAAGGTTTATTTATTTTATTTATTTATCCCCCCTTGCTGCTTGTGCTGCTGTGTCCATTCGCTGCGTGTCTTCTCTGTGTCTGCTTATCTCCCCCTTTAATCCACATTCTGTGGGTGTGAACTTATTTATAAATAGGAATTTTTAAAGATGTTATTATTAGTTAAGATGTGGTCAATTGAACCAGGGTAGATCTAATCCATATTACTGGAAACCTCATAAAGAGAAGAATCTGGAAGTCAGAAGTAGGAAAAAGCCACAGGAAGGAGCCAGCAGCCACAAATGAGCAAAAACTGGAAGAGAAAGTGTAAGGACATTGCCACATGATGGGAGGCAAAGATGCAAGCCAAGGATTGCAGCAAGCCAGCACCAGAATGCTAAAATACTCAGGGACAAAGCATGGTCCTGTCGATGCCTTGATCTTGGATGTATAGCCTCTGAAACCATGAGACAATAAATGCTTATTGTTTAAGCCAACCCACTGTGTGGCATTTGTTATAGTGACTGGGCAAACTAAGACAACTGCTTTATAGATGTGAACATTGAGGACTACCTCAAGATATAAATAGTATAATTCTAATAATAATAGTTCATATTTTACCAACAGTGTAGCCCCAAATAGAAATAATTAAACTAAATGCCAAAACTGTGCACCCTGAGCAGGCGTTTCCTTAGAAAACCACAGTATACAGAATACTGCATTTTACAAGTTTGGACAGGTAAGTTTTACAAAATGGAATTAGATTATATGCTTGAAACATAATACATTTCATAAACTTTGTGTCTTGTTTTTGCTGATGTGGAATCTACAACCCTATAATCGTATCTTTATTATATATAGTGTTTCATAAAATAGGCAGAATCCTGTTATTCCAAATGTCATTATAGCAAAGATTGCATTCTGCAATCTATTTTCATGTTCCATCTGATTGTCCATGGCTCTGTTTTCTGTTTCTTAGCTACTGGTAAGGCCATTCCTTGCCACTATACAACAATTTAGTGAACTAGAGCCCTACTCTTCCTATAATTACCATGGAAATTCTATTGAAGTGGTAAGATATCTGCAAACAACCATCACGTATTAAAAAACAAAAATCAAAACAAAAATTTTTTTCTTCTTCTTTTGCACACTGGAAATTCTTGGATTGGTAAATTACTTTGAAAAAAACAATGGTGCACCCAATACATTTTAAACACAAAGAAACAGAACATTCATGAATGAAATTTCAAAAGACCTTAAAAATATGCTATGTTCATGGATTTGGAAGACTAGGGTTAAGATATCAGTCCTCTCCAAATTGATTCCAGATAATAACAATAAAAAACAGAGTAAAACTGTTGTTAGAAATTGCCAGTTCAATTACAAAATTTATATGGAAATGCAAAGGACATAGGATACCGCGACAGTTTGAAGTTTTTGTGAATCCCAGAAAAGATCATGTTCATAAAATGAATCCAGTCTTGTGGGTGTGGGATCCATTGACTGTATTAGATTCAGTTAAGGGACGCTTTGATTAGATCACTGTTTGATTATATTGCTTTAGGACCTTTGATTGGACTAGGTCAGTGAGGCATGACCCAGTTTGGGTCTCTGCCCTCTTGCTGGGTCTTATATAAACTGAGAGCTGGAAGCAGAAATAAACAGAGAAAGGAAGCTGCCATTTTGAACCTGCCATGTGAAAGAGGGTCTGCTGCAGTAGCAGAAAGACAAAGAAGCCCTGAGAGGCTAGGTCCACAGAGCAGCTCAAAACTGAAGAGATATGAGTGCTGCTACGTGCTTCATTGTCCACAGCTGAGCCTGGGGAGAAAGTGGCCTGGAGGAGAAGGCAGAGATGCAGGAAGACAGACAGCCGCCCTTTTGTCTCACCTCATGACAGGAGCCCAGGATCCAACCAGCAGTTGATCTTTGATGAGAAAGCATCTCTGTTGATGCCTCGATTTGGACATTTTCACTGCTTTGGAACTGTAAGTTTTTCCCTAATAAGTTTCCCATTATAAAAGTCATCCCATTTCTGGTATTTTTTGCATTGGCAGCCTTATCATCAAAAAAGATACCATGATAATCTTGAAGAATTTAAAAACTGGAAGATTTATATTGCCAGATTTCAAAACATACTATAAATCTACAGTGGCCAAAACACTGTGGTTGGTAGAATGAATAGACAAATGATCAATGGAATACAATATATAATCTAGAAATAAATGCACACATAATTGTCCATTTGATTGTCTACAAAGGCACCAATGCAACCCAATCAGGAAAGGAAGATATAATAACAAATGGTTCTGAATAAACTGGCTATCTGTATGGTGGTGAGGAACTTTAATCTTATAACAGATACTGTTTTTGTACCATGCAGTTTTCCACTGGGTCTTTTCTACCAGCTCTGGCTTCTGCATAGTTTACTGCTAATAACTTGCACTTGAAACATTCTGCTTGTCCTTGGGCACTGGACTAACCTTTCCCAAACCCTAAGGAAAGTCAAAAGTGCCTAGAAGATTTACTCCATACGTCCAAACAGGTAGATTGTAGGCGGTGGGTGACTAGTGGCAGAAGACACAAACCTAGTTCTTTGCCTCAAAAAAAGAACTTGAGGTTTAATTATACTCCAATGCTTCCTTCAAGATCAGGATCAGTCTCGGTCTATTTTTGGAAGAACCCAACCTAAATAATATCATAAACTCAACATTTATTTGAGATTGATAATAGATCTAAATGTGAAAGCTAAGCTTATAAACCTTTTAGATGAAAATATTGGAGAATGATTTCATTCATGGTCATGGAATAGGCAAAGATTACACTGACAGGAAAAATAGATATTAACCATAAAACAAAATAATACATTGGACTTCATCAAATCTAAAATCCTCTACTAAAACAAAATAAAACAAAACCCTATAAAGGGGGTACAAAGATAAGCTAGAGATTCAGATAAAATACTCACAATGCATACATCTGACAATATGTTTAAGACATATGATGATATATATTTAAGAATTCTTTTATAAAATATGAAAGACAGGAGGTAGTAAAATAAAATTACACAAGTATATAAACAAATGTCTGGAGTAGTCCATAAAGACACTGGAAACACTAGATATATCAAGGATCCCTTATTTTAAAAAAATATCAGAGTACATGCAAGTTATAACAAAAGTGAAAATTTTAAACACTCTTGTGCAACGCCAAAAGGATGATTTAAAAATTCAACTCTATACCTGTAAAAGAAATCTTCCTTGAAAAAAATAACAGAAAAAAAAGTATGAGTGAAGATGTCAAAAAATACAAAGAAAAAGAAAGGAAAGCAACAGTATCTATGCCAGGTGAAGTAGAATTCAAGCAAAAAGTGCTGATGAAGCAAGATCAATTGACCATTATAGAGGCAAACACTTATGAACCTTATTGCATATGGTATCAAACTAAAGAAATAAAATACCATTATAAAAGCAAGGAGAATTTGACATAAATACAATCACAAAATAACATACTGTAATAGACCTCTGTCAGCCTATAACTTTTCAAGTTGGCTAATGAGAAATAAGGACACAAAGATATTGAAAACTATAATAGAGCTGAATAATTCAATATATATGAATGCATTCTAAAGAAAGGTGATCATTTATTTTTTCAAGCAGCATGGAACATTAACAAATGTTGATCATATGCCAGATCATATATCAAACTCCTAAGAAAACTTCAATAAATTTTTAAAAACAAATAGAAATTAATTTAAAAATGCTTAACAAATAATGAAAACCTTTAATATTTAAAACTGAAATATCTTTTATAAAGCAACTATCTAAAACACAAGGACTTTTGTACCTTGACGAGCTTCTTAGAAAACAATGAAAATGAGAATGCGCCATACCACATTTAAGGTTAGAATCAAACCCTTTCCAAATTCTATCATAGGTAAATTAATATCCTTGAATGTTTTCATTACTACAAAATACAGTAAATATGTTAAGAAGGACTTTATTCTAGTTGGAAAATTGTGTACCTTAAAACCCAAAGAAAATAGATTGAATAAGCATAACAACCCAAAATAATAAATTAGAAAATAAGTCTAGAATTGTTCATAAACTGAAACTTTGAAGATAAAATCACTAAAATTAATAAACTTTTAATACATCTGAGGAGAAATTAGAAAAGAAAAATAAAAGCAGATAAAATAACACAGAAAGATTCTTGCCCAAGAGTATTTTAAAAATATATGGAAAAAAAATGTTCCCACAATTAACTCAAGGAATAATATAAAACCTGTATGTACCGATAAGCCTGGGGGAAATTGAGGAAATGATCCAATGTCCTTTACCAAAAGGCTCTGTGTCCAGAAAGTTTCAAAGATAAATTCTTTCATACCATTCAGGTATTTTCTTAGCACAGCAAATTATTTCAAAACATAGAAACAGCACACATATTTTATGTTATAGTATTGAGATAACCTGGATTCCAAAAGCTTACAACATTAATGCATTAAAAGGAAACAATAAATAAATCTAAATCTTAAATATATGATGCCCAAACATTAAAATGTTCGCCTATATAATACAGATAATAAAGTATGACCAAAAATCAATGCTACATTAAAAAAATATAATCCACTGTGGGAGTCTGGATACAGTAAATCTTAAGTCTGATACACTAAACATGTCAGTCATGGTGCCTGTACCATAAATCACCATTTCCGCTGGCCTCACCCTACCCACAGTTTTAGCTCAGAAAACAATCATCAGGCTGGCTTCCCATGACAAAACTGTCACAGATCAGGCCTGGGTCTGCCCCACATGGCTGTGTCCTGGCCTACAGTGCTTTGCCCAGTATTGGTGATGGTAAATAGCTCAGCCCATCATCTAGCTCTTCCCAGGGCTTGAGGAAGAGAACTTTGAGTTATGATCAGGAGTACAACCTAGACTCACAAAGTAAAGCCCAGGTACTGACAGGGAAAGAGAAAAATCAGGAGGACTGTGAAAGAGAGAGATGAACCCAAAATCCAGTAATGTGGTCTCAATTTGTTATAGTTATTTTATACGTATATACAAAAGCCAGTGTAGGTGGTTTAAGAGAGTCTTTTGTTCCTTGAAGCCAAAAAAATATCACAAATAATTATCTATTTCAATCTAACAGTCATAACAATTGCAGAACTCTTGGCATTGCTAAGGAACAGGAATATACAAGGATGCTCGACAAACAGTAGTAATGGCAAAAGACATCATAAATTGTACATTCAATTGAGATATTGTGGTTAAAGATGGCAGATTATATACCACTCCTTTCAAAAATACCATTAAAATGATATTAAAGGGATGACAATAAGAGTAAAGAGATTTGTTTTTAAAGTATGCAAATGATAATAAAAGCAAAATGATAATGATGATAGTAATAATATACGTAAGGGTACAACACCAATAAAATATAGGAAGGTGAAAAACTGATGTGATAATTGAATTAGCATACCTGAGAGTACTAAGTTCCAAATTATCAGTGGAACTTCATTTGCATTGTAGAGCCTCAAAAGACTAGAAATTTGAGCAGTATGTACTTCTTGAAAGGGAAGTGAAAGTAGGACTGAAAACTAGAGTACAAATGAAAGAGCGTTTTTAAAGTAATCAGACGTTCATATAACTCCACCTACTTGGCATAGCCACATGCCTGCCCCCTTTAACTCCAGTTAAAGATTGGGCTATTTGGAAAAGGTATAAGAGGCTTTCAGTTCTGGGTAATGCCAAGTACAGTTGTGCATGACACTACCATTTTGAAAATAAGGAGATTTTTACATGAAAGGCTGCCTATATAATAAACACTGAGACTTTCTGGGCTTTCTCCCTATTTTCCCCTCAGAAAACTGTCAATCAGGGTAATATAAATCCAGAGAAGATTCTCTGAGGATTATGGACAGCCCAAGATTTGGAACAATTTCAGCTACCATTTCTTCAAATATTTCTCTATCCTCTACTTACCTGCAAATTCTCCAATTACATATACATTAAACCATTTGGTATTATTGTTCCACAGATCACTTAATCTCTATTCATTTCTGTTCAGTCTTTTTTACCTTGCATGCTTTAGTTTAAGTAGTTTTTATTGCTATGTCTTCAAGTTCACTATTCTTTTCTTCTGTAGAGACTGATGTGCTATTAATCCCATTTGGTAAAATCTTCATTTCAGACTTTGTATTTTAGATCTCTAAAAGTCACATATGATATTTTCACTATCTTCTATTTCTCTCCTCTTTATGTTCATATTTTTCTTTAAATTCTAGGTCATGCTTGAGATATAAGATATGGATAATTAGCTATTTTTAAATTCCTTGTCCTTAAATTCCACAATCTCAGTTATTTCTGGGTCAGCTTGTATTGACTGATTTTCCTCTTGTCTGTAGGCCACAATTTGTTGCCTCTTCTTATATATAGTAATTAGGTATACTATACATACAGAAAAATCATATAATGTGAAAACACCTGTATATCCATCCCAGAGCTCAAGAAACTAAACTTGATTAGCATCACTTAGGCCTCAATCATGCCTCCTTCTAGTCACCAACCACTCCCAGGCACTGTAAATGTTATACTGTTGATTGTTTCTAGCCTTCCTTTAAAGTATGTTGAAGTTTATTTTATCATCAGTGAAGTTACCTGTGGATCAGACTGACCCTTTCAAAGTTTGTCTTTAAATATTGTTAAGGAAATTCTAGAGCAGGCTTTTCTCTGGGGCTAATTAAGCTTTCCTCCTAGGGCCTGACACTTGTATCTACACCAACTGGCCCAAGGGTTTGAAGAAATCTCTCTATGCTAGTTGGATAGAATTAAAATGTTTTAGAACTTAAACAGTTTATAGCTCCCCAGAAATCATTCTTTGCCTAAATTCATGGAGTTTCACTCTACACATGTACAAATTAGTATTTAGCCAAAAACGCAAGCATACCACTATGCATATGTCTAGATTTCTTTTTTGCCTAGCTCCTTCCCCTTCAGTATTTTGCTCTGCAAATTCTACCTCCCCAGACTTCTGACCCCACCTCCTAATGGCAATCTAGTTTCAATCTCATTCTGTGCAGAAAGCACCGCTAGCCAGAAAGCCACAGTGATCAAGGTTCACCTCACTGGTTTTCTTCCTTCAGGAATTATACTTCCAGGCTGCCTGTGGTCCAATGTCTTAAAACTATTGTTTTATGCATTTTGTCCATTTTACTTGTTGTTTACAATAAGTCCACTTCCTTTTATTCCATTATTGCTAGAAGTGAAAGTTTCCTGCCCTCTCCAATTCTATTTGAACTAGCTCTACAATCATGCTGGTTTAATCATTAATGAGTACATTTATTTTTGACAATTGGTATAGGAGCCATGTTTTTAACCTTTTGAAAATTATACTTTTACAAGGTGTGAAAAAGGTGTTGTGGTTAAGATTTCTTGTAGTGTTTATTAATCCTTACCTCCTAGGAAGATCTAGGAAGATAAATAGGAGTATTTATGGATGAAAGTATATAAAATATGGGATATACTTTAAAGGCATCCAGCAGAAGAGGGGTTGCAAAGGGAGAGAGAGGAAATAAATGAAACAAAGTTTGTCATATGTAGATAATTGGTGAAGCTAGGTGATTATTGCACGGGGCGCATTTTACTATTCTTCCTAATGAAAATTTCATACACACACACACACACACACACACACACAAACACACACACACAGAAAGAGAGAGATTGATAGATAGCAATGGAATTCTCATTTTATACTCCAAACTGGCGATACTGAGAAGCAAAGAAATCAGACGGTAGAAAAGAGAGTGATAACAAACATAATAAATTTACTGAATTGTAAAAACTGGGACAACCCAAAGACTCCTTTTATCCGATGGCCATTTGCTCTACTGCATGAAATGAGTCTCACTTCATGCAAGACCTAATGTGGTTCTGGACATAAGAATGGTTCTGAGTAGCATTAAATCCCATTACACACAGAGTAAAATATTCCACAAGCCCCTCAGTAATGAATTATCATCTTCTGACAAGAGCCAATATCAATTTAGCAGAAGAAACCAGGTTGTACAGTCCAGATTATAGAAAATTATCATCATTCTCTCCCTTTAGCTTTCAACTGGGTAAAAGAAAAGCACGAGACAGCTTGGGGATCTTCATGTTAGACACGTCTTGCAGGGACAAATACAGGTTGTCATCTGCATGCTAATGACTGTTAGGAAAGGTTGATGAAGTGTTTGGAGCTAGTACTAGCGCCAAACTTTGCGGCAAATTGCTTCCCTGGAAACACAACTTTCAGAGGTGGTGCTAAGGTGCTGGAAATGCTGAGACATCAGTAATTAAATGTCATTGTTGACAGATTTTGCTAAAAATAACACTGGAGCACTATGAATGAAAAGGGTTTTTTTTTTTTTTTTTTTTTAACCTCAAAAACTTAGTTTTGGAGCACTTATCAGAAAACTGGCATGCATTTCTTTCTCTTTTAAGGCAGTGTCTTTGTCTGAAGGAATAATGGCAGTGTTCTGTATTGACTTTCTCTACCATATGCTGTACAGATGAAGAGTCAGAGAAAATAGTAGAGAAAATGTAGAAATAAGATGTATTTTGAAAACACTATTAAGACTATGATCGACTCCAGATTCAATTATCTTTAAGTCCTATGTAGTTTCTTTGCAAAGTCTCCCTTTGTGATTCCTCTTTAGAGGCTGTCCTGGTGATAATGCAAAAATCTAAGTCACTATTTGACCATAAGGTTCTATTTGGACCACTGTTTAATGAGTCTCCAACTCCCTGACTACACATTTAGCCATCCCCTAATACATTCAGATGAAGATGAATCAATTAAAGTTTAAATCAGTTTGCTAAACCTAATCCATTGTTCTGAAGAAGGTTTCCAAACTCTTGCATCTGCAAAGTATACATCGGTTTGGGAATTTATCTCCAAGACCCTCTTTCTTTGCTTTCTCCTAACAATGCTATTGTTTAAAATATTCCTTTG
>JAQZBX010041877.1:0-22193 GCA_029593785.1 Cabassous unicinctus | reverse complement strand
CTGCCCATGTGCCAGCTGTGCCTGGAATCTCGGTGGAGCTGCAATTCCTACTCTACAGCCAAATGGACTCACCCAAGACACCTGGCGGAGATGAAGATGGACCACGATCATCCCAGGGAATGGAGAGAGTCTACAGCTGCAGGCAGGATAATACCATCCATCTTATCCATGGGATATAAGCCCCCTCTCACTTGGAGGTGGAGTGGACATCACCATCCCAGACTCCTCAGGATTGGGGGAGGAGCTATGGACTAGAGTGGACTTACAGGTATTCTGTTATAGACATATTGTGATTCAAGCAATGGAAGAAATTACAACATTAATGTGGAGCCAGTGGCCACTGGACGTTTTGGGGGCAGGGAGAGGGAAAAGCAGTTGTAATACAAGGGCTTTATTGGGACTTGGGAATTATCCTGAGTGACATTGCAATGACAGATATAGGCCATTTTATATCATCATATCACATGCAGAACTGTGTGGGAGAGAGTGCGGTCTACAATGTGTACTATGGTCCATGCTTAGTGGCAAAGCCCCAGGATGTGTATATACATTGCAGGTGATGTGCCACACTAATGAAGGATATTTATGTGGGAGTTTGTAGGAGGTGTGGGAGGTGGGGCATATGGGAATCCTTATAATTTTTGTGTAACATTTATGTAATCTAAGTATCTATTAAAAATAAAAATAATTGTTAAAAAATAAATAAAGCATATTACTTGGCTACAGTGGTAAAAATAGCATGGTACTGCCATAAAGATTAACATATTGGCCAATGGAACTGTGGCAGTTTGATGTTATTGATGAATTCCAAAAAGAAATACTGATTATGTTTATAAATTGGTCTGTTCCTCTGGGCTAGTGATACCCTTAGATTGTATTGAATTCAGAGGTTTCACTTTTACTTGATTAAATTATGACTAGGGCTTTGATTGGGCCACATCAGTAGGATGTTGAGTCCCCCCTGGGTGGGGAATCATAGAGAAAATGACAAGGCAGAGGAGAGAGTTTGGAGTTTTAATGTTGGACCTCAGAAAGTAAACACACAGAGAAACAGATATGTGAGAAAGGAGAGAAGGTTCCATTAGACACGGCAGAGGTCCCAGGAAGAGAGATGTGCCATCAGCCTGATAGCCTACAACTGGCCTTGTGGAGAGAACAGAATGGCTGAGCCCGGAAAGAAACGAGCCCTGGAAGAGATGAGACTTATCCCAGACTACAGCTTGTATTCAAAGAAGCTGGGACCATGGAGCCTTAAGAAGAAGAGGAAGCCTGAACCCTTGCAGACATCTTGCTCCAACACGTGGCAACAGACTTTGGTGAGGGAAGTAACTTATGCTTTATGGCCTTGTGACTGTAAGCTTCTACCCCAAATAAATACTCTTTATAAAAGCCAACAGATTTCTAGTATTTTGCATCAGTACCCCTTTGGCTGACTAATACAGTAAACAAATAAAAAATCAGAAATAGGCCCTCACATCTACTGTTAAGTGATTTTTGACAAGGCTGTCAAGCCTACCCAGCTGGGCCAGAACAGTCTATTCAACAAATGGTGCTAGATAAACTGGATATCCATATCCAAAAGAAAGAGGATACCTATCTCACACCTTATACAAAAATTAACTCAGAATGGATCAAGGACCTAAATATAAAAGCCACAACCATAAAACTTCTAGAAGAAAATGTAGTGGAAAATATTCAAGATTTTAGGGTAGGTAGGAGTTTTTTGAACCTTACACCTAAAGCACAAACAACAAAAAAAGGAAAAATAGATAAATGGGACCTCCACAAAATTAAACACTTTAGTTCTTCGACAGACTTTGACAAAGAAGTAAAAAGGCAGCCTACTCAGTGAGAGAAAATATTTGGAAACCACATAACTGATAAGGGTTTTATAACCAGGTTATATGAAGAAATTGTATCACTCAACAATAAAAAGAAAAGCAACACAATTAAAAATGGGCAAAATACTTGAATAGACACTTTTCCAAAGAGGAAACACAACACATGAAAAAATGTTCAACATCACTAACTATTAGGGAAATGCAGATCAAAACTACAATGATATATTTCACACCTTATAAAATGGTCATTATTTTAAAAAAAAACAACAACAACAACAAAAAAAAAAAACCCTGGAAACTACAAGTGCTGGAGAGGATGTGAAGAAACAGGAAAACACCTTCACTGTTGGTGGCAATGTAGAATGGTGCAGCTTCTGTGGAAGACAGTACCTCAAGAAGCTGAATATAAAACTGCCATATGATCCAGCAATCCCATTACTAGGAATATATTCAGAAGAACTGAAAGCAAGGACATGAACTGACATTTGCACACCAATGCTAATAGCAGCATTATTCACAATTGCTAAATATGGAAACAGCCCAAGTGTCCCTCAAATGATGAATGGATAAATAAAATGTGGATTATACATATAATGGAATATTATTCAGCTGTAAGAAGAAATGAAATTGGGATGTATATGTCAACATAGATGACCCTTGAGGACATTATGTTGAGTGAAATAAGCCAGATAAATATTGTATGGTCTCACTAATATGAACTAAATGCAATGAGTAAACTCAGGAAGGTAAACTCTAGAGTTTAGATAATTAGGAAATAGAATGTATGGTGAGAATGGGAGCTGATGCTTAATGTATGTAGAATTTTTAATAAGGTTTATTGAAAAGTGTGCAAATGAATAGAATTAATGGTAACATATTATAGTGAGTATAACTAACACTGCTGATTTATAACTGGTTGTGGTTGAAAGAGGTAGTCTGTAGATATAAATGTCAATTGAAAGGAAGCTCGAGAATAGTCTAGGGAATGTATAACAGTGATTTTGGTGGTGGATGAAGATTGTGATTAATAGTATAAACATAAGAATGTTCTTCTTTTACCAGGTGTTTAGAATATGGTGATACTTGGAAAAATTACAACTAATAGAATTTATGGACAATAGTAAACAGTAATATTCTAATATTTTTGCAGCAATGGCAAAGAAGATTTTTTATCAATTCTAAGGGACCAAAACAGGGGAGATTAAGGGGGTATGGGATTTTTCCTTTGGATGAATGAAAACATTCTAAAATTGACTGAGGTGATGACAGCACAACTCTGTGATGAAAATGAGAGCCACTGAATGTACACTTTGAATGGATTGTACATAGCATGGCACTGTATAACTCAGGGAATCCAGTGGTGGAAGATGGACTGTGGTTAACAGAAGAAATATGGGAACATTCTCTCATGCACTCTAACAAATATATAATACTAACACAGGGTGTTAATAATTGGGTGGGTTGGGGGAAATACACCAAATGTAAGCTATGGGCTATAGTTAGTAGTAATATTTTGATGATGCTCTTTCATAGTTTGTAACAAATGTTTCACTACAATGCAAGGCAGCGGTGGTGGGGTGATGTATGGGATCCCTGTATGATGATATGCATGTTTGTTTTGTAAATTCACAACTTTTTCTATACACTTCTTATTTATTTATGTTCCTGTATGAATGATGTACCTCAATAAAACTTTTTTAATGAAAAAAAAAAAAAAACCAATGGAAATAAATTTGTATCTTCAGAAAGTGATTCAGGTGCAATTACAAATAAGATAACATAAATTTACAGAGAATGCAATTTGGAGACTTCATGATACATAAATTCTACCAAAAATCTTCATTAAGGATAGAATTAAATCTATTTCTTCCTTGTCTTTGATTTAAAAATATTCTGTTCTCCTTCTGTGACAGTTTGAGTTTCTTTTATGAATCCCAAAAAGAGTAAGATTGTGTTTTTGAACTAATCCATTCCTGTGAGTATTAGACACTTTAATTGGACTATTTCAGTGAGGCATGATTCAGGTTGAGTCTCCACCGTCTTACTGGAGCTGATATAAACTGAGACACAGAGAGAGTGACACACACACAGAGAAAGGAAGCCGCCATATTTGATCCTGCAATGTGAGAACATGGACCCCAGATTTGCCCAGAGTTGAGCTCAAGGAGAGAAGCCCTGAGAGGCTCAAAGAGCTGAGGCCCAGGGACAGATGAGCCATATACCTGATAACTCATAGCTGAACTTGGGAAGAAAGCCAAGCAGCCGAGCCTGAGAGAGGAGGCCACGTAAGAGACAAGCCCTCTGCCTGGTTGTCCACAGCTGAGCTCCAGAAGACAGCAAACCCAGAGGGCAACGCAAAGACCTTGACAGAGATTGGTGGCCATCTTTCTTCACCATGTGACAGGACTCTGAGGAAGGATCTGATGCCTTGATTTGGATATTTCACAGCCTCGAGACTGTAAGCTTTTACCCTAAATAAAATTCTCATTACAAATGCCAACCCATTTTTGGTACTTTGCATCAGTAGCTTTGTGGCAAACTAAAACACCCTCTAAAGTTTAAAGTAAGCCATTATTACATTATACTATTGAGGTAATATTAGGATTTTTCTAAACGATTTTGTTTCAACTGGACACAGGTTTCTTATTTATCAACTTTTATAATCATCTATCATTACCTCATTTCCTGTTTTCAACTACATTACACATATTTAATATGACAATTTTGAGCCTATATAACCCACTTGCTCTTTTAATTTTACTCATAAATGTTAGGCATGCACAGACTAGACTAAATTACATGAATCTTTCACACTGAAAGCTGACCCTCAAATCTCATTGAAAAGTAAAGCATTTACTCTAATTAAACGATGTTTTTAAAATCATAGGTATTTTTAAAATCAATTGTTCTAAATAGTATCAATTTTTACTTTTACTGAGTAGTTGATGTTGGATTTGTTGACTTTTCTAAATTGAAAAATTACAATATCTTTCCAAAGATCCTGAAAGAATTTGCCAGGTCAAACTGAGATTAAGCACCAGTAAAATGTGTTTAATGAAATTGTGCATTATAGTCTCATAATTATTATCAAAACCTGAATCTAATATTTTAAGCATTAGGAGAAGAACGGAAAAGAAAAAGCTTCCTTATTCTGTCAAAAATAAACAACCTAGAGATTGTTATTTGAACATTAATATTAATAAAAAAGGAAAGGTAATTAATGAATGGTATTGATGCAGATGACCAACTAACTTCCCCTCATCAGCTCTGTATTTCACACATTTGTATAAAGTCAGGTCTATAGCTATAAAGGAGCAAAATGATGATTATATCTGAAAGATTCTGTAAAAGTGAGGGTGGTTCTGTTTGTGTGGGTAAAGAAAAAAGTTTCACAATTCAGGGACAGGAAGCTATGATTTACATAGCGAGCATGGCAAAGAGACCTATAAAGAAGCAAGAGTTAGATGGCAGAAAAATGACATTGGATTTACTCCAAGACACGAGGCACATCCCTGGAAAATTCTGATATGCCAGAATATAACAGTATGTACTTTTCCCAGAGCCAGAATCAGTGCAATATTTGGCTTTCCTACTTACACTTGGAACATGGGATTCTTTTTCTCAGATCCTAACAGGGCTCCATTTATTTGTAGCACCTGCATGCAGCTCAGGAGCTTTAAGGAGGACATTTCATATATGGATATGAATTGCTTAACCATACAGTCATTTTGCAACTTAAATGTGTTCATTTTGTAATTTCCATAATCTTTAGTATCTGGCAATCATGAAGATCAAAGTGTTATGCTTACACAATTGTAACAACCACCTTTAAAATTAATGTCCACAAATTCCACACCATAATAAAAAAGGGAGAAAATGCCCAGCAGTGGTATATACAATGATAAAAGTTTATCCATAATCAAAGTCCAGTCCGGCCACTATAGATAACAGGGGTTAAGCACTCAAGCTCTAAAGTGTGAATCCCACCTCTACCATTTACTAGCTGTGACCTTAGTAAATAATATACATTCTTTAAACACCAATTTTCTCATCTGTAAATAGAGATCATTTTTGCTAAATTATAAAACTCAGGTGAGAGTGAAAATAGCATAATGGATGTAACACACTTTCTCACAGTGATTAGTTCAAGTAAGTGTTCAATAAAGTTAACATGCTGAGATAGAAGCTACAAAAGTATAAAGGCCCACACCCTTCCCATTCTCACTTTCACAATTCTGTGGGTAATTATGTAGCGTACAGAAAAGACTAAGTTAGCGTACGTATATTTTCAAAGAAGAAACCATCAAAGCTAACCAATAACTTCCCTCCCAGGACCTCAACAGTTTGAGAGAAGGAGAAGGGATGTAGGGAGCAAGGTAGCAGGGGCAGGTGGGCATGGATGAATGCATGAAGGGGTTATGACCAGATAAGAGTGTGAGAAATTCCTGAAGTTGAGAATGTCAGAAGATGGGAGAGGACAGGACCTTTAATAAGAGGTAGTATTGACAAAATCACTGGATACTCATTAATTGAGAGAAATATGAATAAAGATTTAAATTTTTTCCAGAACCAGTTTTTTTAAAGTACAATACATTCCAGGGGCATGCATCTATATTAGCTGTTAAGGGGCAAGTGCTTAGTGGTTAAAGTGGGATAAGGGGGTTGCCTGGAATCAGACTGATGGTGTTTGAATTCTGGTTCCACTACTTTCTGGTTGTGCTCTCTGAGGCTCAGTTTCCTCATCTGTAAAATAAGAATTATAATGGCGTCTACCTCATTAGGTTGTTGTAAAGCTTAAATGAGATGAAACATTTAATATTTACAAGAGTGGCTGGCATATAGATTGATTGATGACCTTAACTATTTTAATAAGCACTTATAATTCTTTTCAACTGTACTCTGTCCTCCAGAAATTCAGCATAGCAATTTTTCAAAGGTCATGGCAGTTTTGTGGAGAGAGTTCTGGGTCAGCAAGAGCAATTTGTCAGCAGAGTTATTACAAGGGACACTTACTCCAAGTCACGTATATATACAACACCTCGTTCATTGGGGTTACAAAGAGGAAGGGTCTTCTCATTTGATAATATTTGAAAGTTGGGATTCACTGGAGGAAATGTATCCAGTGAAGAAATCTGGATGCAAATCAACAAATCAAATTAAAGAGGCAAATTTGCCCTTTGGTTTGTTCTTTGGTTTTCTAGATTTTGACATTTTAAAATATATTTGTTTCCTACTATTTTTAATATCTTTTCCTTTTCTTTCTATTAGTTTGCCCAACACTGTTACATATATTAACTCATTTAATCTTCATTATATAATTTGAGGTGGGCACAATTTAGAAATGAAGAAACGAAATTACAGAGAACTGAAATTAAGCTCAAGGTTACAGAACTAGCAAGTAGTAGTCATGATTTGAATCCTGGAAATCTGGCTCCAGAGTCCATGCTCTTGCCACCTTTATAGACTATCTAAAAAGTTTATAAGACCTATAATAGTTTTTCTCAAATATTTTTACAAATGTTTATTTCTAGGATGCTACAGTGTTGTCATTAAAGTAAGGGGAAAATGATATGATTCATTCATTTGGGCATTAAACAAATATAGATGCAATATATCACAGTGGTTAAGAGCAGGATTTCTGCCTTCAAGTTTGCATCACAACCTGTACTTACGAATTATATAACCTAAGTTATAGATTGACTCATATGAAATTTCTGAGGGCCATTTTAAAGATATCAGGAGCAAAGATGACCAGTTAGGAAAATCAGATCACATAGAGAGAGCACTACTATTGCTCAGTTTTCCTGAAGCATACAGCGTACTCTTGAAGCAGTAGAAATAATTCTAGAATGGTAGGTTTGGAGTCAACTTGAAAAGACCCTTTGGAGAGTGTCAAGAATTCAAATATGATTTAAAAATTGAGAATCACTATAGGTTATTGAGCAGAAGGTTAAAATAATCAGAGTGTCCTGAACAAGATGTGTAGAAGATTTGGGAGTAAGTGTTAGTAAATGGGAACACCATTTCAACATTGCCAGATATTAGACAATAAGGACCTGAACTTAATTGGCAGCAAGAGCAATGCAAAAACAGAAAACTTCAGAAAGCATTGCAAAAACAGTCAGACTTTGGTCACTCATTAGATGAGAGTGGAAAGTAAGAACAAGATAAGATTCAGAGAAGCCTGAGGTTTGAGGCTGGGTTCTTCAGCTCATTCAAGTGCTATCAAGAGAAAGTGGTGGGAGGAGAAGGTTCTGGTTTTAAAAAGAGAGTTTTGTATAATGAAACAAAACTGCCTTTTGTTTACCATACATATAAATACATTTGAGCTCTTCCTACCTTATAAAACTACAGCCCACATAAAGTTCTAATGATTTAAAATAACAAAACCAGGAGAAACACCTCTGAATTAAAGATATATAAATTCAACATTACTTTATTTTAAATGAGCCAAGTAAGCCCATAATGAGATTGTTGCTTTAGGCAAACCACTTGCTATTGACACAGGTTACTAGTTGATCAAAGTTTTTTTAAGGCAGAAAGAAAAAATAAAATATAAACAGCACTTTAATCTTTTTCCTTTCTGCTTTTTACTAAGTGCTTAACAAATCATGAGTTAACCAACTATTTTCAGATTTTTAAAAACAGTTGCTTGATATAAACTGTTTCTAGAGGCACATTGCTCTAGGACCAAATTTCTAAGCCTTGTATTTGCACAAATAATGTACTTTAGGTTACTTGGGAGTCAGTGTTCAAATTAGAACTGGTTTTAAAATACCAACATCAAGTTAATAAGATTTTATGACTTCTTAAAAATTTCAGAAGCATGCAGATTTTTACAGAGGCACTAAAGATGATTTCCAAATCTTCAGCAGAATCTCCAGCATTGTTGTGTGTGTGTGTGTGTGTGTGTGTGTGTGTGTGTGTGTGAGTAAGTCATTATGCTTCAACAGAAGCCAGCATATTCTCTGGAGCTTTAACAGACGACACTTCTTTACTTTGCCAGCAAATTACTCCAGGATACATAACAGACCAATGAATTACTCCAGCAGAGCACTAAACAGGGGCCTGAGAAAGTTAATGCACCTCTCTATATGCCAAATTCTTACAAAGTGGCCTATTTAAAAAGATAGATGTCAATCTAGAGTATCATACACATTAGATTCCTTAATAACAGATACTACTTTCCAACAACATAAAAGTAATGAAGAAAAGTAAATATACTTTGGGAATAAAAAGGTTTTAATATTCTTACTTCTCAGGAGAAAAACAGTCTGATAAAACCATCAAAACTCTCCACTGAGTTTCTAAAGTGTAATTAAATACAGAGAAATGTTGATTTCTTCATTTTGGTATTTAAGTTTAGCCAAGAGTACAATTAAATTAAAACTTACTTGTTTTAAATTGAGCCAATAATACAAGAAATGGTATACATAAATACCCATATGAAACTCTATTTATTTATATGTTTCTTCTGCATATGCAATTTTAGTGCTTTCAGGTTAAAGCAGAGTGTATAATAGTGGAATATAGGCTTGGGAGTTGGCACAGCTGGGTTCACATACTGGCTCTGCTGCATTCTGGTTTTTTCAAATTTGGGCAAAATTATTTAGTCTCTACAAGCCTCACTTTCCTCATCTGTGAAATATAGAAAATAATAGTAATTATCCCAAAAATTTGCTATGAGAACTAAATAATTACTCTATGAAATCACTTATCATGTGCCTGGCATATTGTATGCCCTCGATAAATGCAGGTTACAACTATATTGTTTATTTTACTCCCCTCATTGAATTATTAATATTTTTAAGGCAATGATTTATATAAGCCACATTCTTTTGTAATTCCATATATTGCTTGACACTGCACATATCATATCCAGCCTTGAGGGACTGATTATCAAATATTCCTTTTCCTTTATCCTCCATAAGAGGAACTGACATATTCTAACAGTCCCTAGATTCAATATCTATGAAACTTGTAAGGAAAGCCAACCTAAAGCAAAGCTGTCACAAAGGTTTCCTTTGAAGTTTGAAAAGGGAAACACTAAGCCAGAAGCAAAGTAAATATTTTTTCCAAATAATAGGAAAAAATTTTTTTCTATGTTAGAGTTCTTATTCCTTTTAAGGTTCATACATGCCAAATAATAATACTAGGAACATTCATGGCCATGTATAATGCTTTCATTCATCCTATAAAATACCATTGTATCTCCATTGTCTTGAATAAGTGGTTGTCTATCAACTTTCAGTGTTCATCCTCTTTCCACTAGAAATGGAAAGAAATTGCCTTTCTCAGAGTTAGAAAAAGGCCTGCACATAAAGTAATTTCCAACTCTTCTGGATGTGAAGCCAAATATCCTTAATATAACTTTAATCTATTTAGAGTTCTAACCACTTTGGAAGATAATTAAATTTGTGAATGAAGATATTCTGGACTTATATTCAGAGTGACAAGGGCTCTGAATTTTGACCTGGATTATAGCCTTTTCCTAATTCTTCTCTCTACCTTACATAAACTTCAATCCATTCTAAATCTGATCACTGTTTTAGTTTCCTAGGATGCTTAAACAAATGCCTTGAAATGGTTCAGCTTAAACAAAGGGAATTTATTTGCTCATGGTTTTGAGGCCAGGAAAATGTCCAAATCAAGGCTTCATCAAGTCAATGCTTTCTCCCCAGAGACTGTGGTATTCTGGAGCTGGCTACTGTTGATCCTTGGTTCCTCTGTCACATGGCAAGTCACATACATGGTAGTGTCTCCTGGTCTTTCCCTTCTCTTCCAGGTTTCATTGATTTCATCTTCCGGCTGCTTCCTCTGTGGCTTTCTCTCTCTCATGTCTGAATTCATCCTGCTTATAAAGGACTACAGTAATAAGACTAAGACCCATTCTGATTGGGGTGGCCTGCAAAGCCATAACTGGCGTACCCTCATCAAAAGGTCCTACTTACAATGGGTTCACAACCACAGAAATGGATTACATTTAAGACCATGTTTTTCTGGGGTACATACAGATTCAAACCACACAGACACCATAGTATTCCTTCAAAATACAAATTTTAGTCTTCCATATTCTTGTTTGAGACCGTTCTGGATCTCCTTTAAGAAAATGGCATCTAAACCTTTAGGCAAACACACATGGTCAGTCCCTCTATATGTACTTCAGTTTCATATCTAGCCATTTCTCCTCTATACCTAAGACTTGGGTCATGTGTAATTTAGTGCATGCTCCACAAAATTGCACTTCCTATGACCTCTTGCATTGCTACTTGCCCTCTCCTCTTATTTCTGGCTTATTCTTAATTACCTTTCAAAGCTGAATTCAAATGTCACCTTCATAGGAAAATCTTTTGATGCCTGAGAATGGATCAGGTACCCTACATTCAATTATTATTTCAACAAATATTTGAGCACCTGCTGTGTGCCAAGTCCTGTTCTATACTCTGGAGCTATAGCAATGACCACATTAACTAAAACTCCTTCTGGAGCTTACCTCTTAGTGAAGGGCAAAAACAAGAAAACTAATAACAGAGAATGGCAGAAAAATTAAGTGGGTTAGGGTTCTAGGTTGTCCTAGCCAATGGGGTAGGTACTATTAAATAATGTGGTCAGGGAAAGCTTTAGCAGCACAATGACATTTAAGCAGCAATCCTAAGGAAGTAAGGGAACAAAGCAGACTTAAGTCCAGAGTGCTCCAGACAGAAGGAAGAACAAACGCAAAAAGCCTGAGATAGGAACATACTTAATATGTGTAATGGTTAATTTAATGTGTCAACTTGGCCAGGTCATGGTGCTCAGTTGTTTGATCTAGCAAGCACTGGACTGATTGTTACTACGAAGGTATTTTGTAGATGGATTTCCAGCTACAGTCAATTGATGGCATCTACTGCTGATTATACTAACAATTAACAAAAGAGAATTCCCTCAGCAGTGAGGGAAGTCTCCTCATCCAATCAATTGGAGGTCTTAAAAGTCAGAACTGAGGGCATCAGAAGTCAAAAAAGAATTTCTGTATCTACTTCAGCCAGCCAGCTTATACTAGGGAATTCAATGTCACCTTCATTGGAGTTTCCACTTTGTGGCTTCTCTTCACCTTCATCAATCAGGTTACAACTTGCAGCTTGGCCTCTGTGGAATTTAGACTTGCCAATCTCCGTGGTCAAATGAACCAATTCCTGTAATAAATCTTCATATATACATATATATGTCTATGTATGTTTATATCCTGTCAGTTTTGTTTTTCTGGAGAACCCTAACTAATCCAGTATGCTTTAGGAACTAGAAAGGCTGCCCATATGCCTGGAGCTGTGTAATCAGGAGACAGGGTGGTGGTGGTAGTGGTGGTGGTGGTGGTAGTGTGGCATGGGGCAGACAAGTCGGGCCTTGTGAGACCTTGGGAGGACTGTAGCCTTTACTGTGTGTTAAGAAGGAGGTTTTTGAGAGGAGGGATGATATGATATGACTTATGTTTAAATGATTTACTCTGACTTCTTTCTCAAGGATTGACTATAATGGGGCCAGGGAGGAAGCTGGGAGACCAGTTAGGGAATTTCATAGTAGGCTAAAGGAAAGATATTGGGGAGCTCCCATGGTGTTCCTTTTGCAAGTTGAACATAAGCCTAGCCTAGAATTAACCTATTTTCAAATGTTTGTAATAATAAAACTTCAACCTCCTTGAGGGGATAAACGGGTCTTTTGTCTCTGTATCATCATCATCTTACAAAATATTTGGCATTTTATAGCTGCTCAGAAAATGTTTTTTGAATAAATAAATATGCTAACACAAGCTTTTAAAAGAAATTCAGACAATGAAGAGATCCAAATATCATGGATGTTTTAATAGGAATGTTAACCCAAAAAATAATTTGGCTGATTCACTGAGGGAGAGAAGTATGAGTGTTATCCTATATTTTCTGAAATATTGGTCTCCACCTCTATCTAGTAAATATATAAAGGAATAAAATTGGGCCTATGAGCCAACTCCATAAGTGGTAATTAAAGTAATGGATTTTGATCAGTACATAAAATGAAAGTCATAAATTGTGTGGATGAAAAATGTAAAGTTTCATTAATAAGTAAACATCTGCTTTATATTGCTAACTTGGCTGAGGAAAAAAATCCAGTAAATATATCCATTAGAGTTTTAGCAAAAAGCATTTGGAATTCAAATGACAATGAGAGGAGAAAAATTTTAGGAAGCAAAAAAGGTTTTACTGTTCCAGATCCATACTGAATCACAAGAATGCTTTTGTGTATGTATTAGTTTTCAGTTGCTGCTGTAACAAATTACCACAAACGTATTGGGTTAAAACAACACAAATCTATTATCTTACTGTTCTGTAAGTCATATGTCTAACACAGTTCTCATTGAGCTTAAATAAACGTGTTTATAAGGTTGCATTCCTTCCTGGAGACTCTAGGGAAGAATGCATTTCCTTGCTTTTTCTAGCTTTTGTAGGCTGCCCACATTCCTTGGCTTATGGCCTGTATTAGTCAGTCAAAAGGGTGCTGATGCAAAATACCAACAATCGGTTGGTTTTTATAGAAGGGTATTTATTTGGGGTAAGAGCTTACAGTTACCAGGCCATAAAGCATAAGTTACTTCCTTCACCAAAGTCTATAGCCATATATTGGAACAAGATGGCTGCCAACGTCTGCCAGGGTTCAGGCTTCCTGGGTTCCTCTCTTCCCGGGGCTTGCCTCTCTCTGGGCTCAGTCTTCCTTCACTCTACAAGGCCAGCTGTAGACTATCAGGCAAACGGCTCGTCTCTATTCCCAGGGCCTTCTCTCCTTCCTCGTGACCAAGCTCCTCTGTGTGCTTACTTCCCTGGGCTCCAGCATTAAAACTCAGCATCAGAATTCCAACTCAGAAAACTCCAACTCTGTCCTTTGCCATGTCTTTTATCTTTGAGACCCCACACACAAAGGGGTGGGGCTCAATATCCTACTGACATGGCCCAATCAAAGCTCTAATCATAACTTAATCATGCCTAGATGAACAGACCAGTTTACAAGCATAATCCAATATCTATTTTTGGAATTCATAACTATATAAAACTGCAAAACTGCTACACTCCACCTTCTGAATTCCAAAAGTACATTTACAACATTCAAAAAACCTTAAATCAGTAACAATGCAAGTACAAAATCATATCATAATCAGTTTAAAGAAATGCAGTTTGTCTTGGAGCAAAGTCCTGTCTGCTGTAGATCTCCGAAAATAACAAAACAATTTATCTGCTTCCAGTACACAAATGGACAGACAAAGGATAAACATTTTCATTATCATACAGAGAAATTGGGAGGGAAATATGAGTCATGGGTTCTCTACAGTTCAGTAAACTGGAAGGGCATCCTCCATTTGATTTCAAAATCTGAGAGGCACTCTTAAGACATTGGTTTCTTCTCCTTGGGGCCACATGGGGACCCACCCTTTCCACAGGCTTGCCCAATGGCCATTTTCTTCATTCCACCCTCATCAAGCATCTCAGTGTCGACCAAGCTCTAGACCTCACCCTCCAAGAGCATTGGGGTGATTGCCACACCTTACCCAATCTTTGGGTTAGAGTCTTACCCCCCCTAGTACAGTGAGGTAAAGACAACATTCCCCCTAACCTTGGCATATAGGCTCAACCCTCTCAGAGCAACGAGTCGACCACCTGGCCTTCCCTAAGTCATGCGGGACAGGCACACCCCACTCAGACCCATGAGATGCTAACCTTAATTGCCCTAATCCTTGAGGAATGTGCTCCACCCTCTCTCTACCCTGGGGTGGCAAAACTCTCCCAGAACATCGGGTGGGAACATCCACCCTCTTCAAATGCTGAGGCAAACTCACCCTCTCTGTACACATGGGTGGGGATCCTCCTTTGGCCCAAGGTGATGTCTTAATTCCAGATCTCAGCTTCCATGGTTTTCCTCTTGAAGGTTTTTCTTCTTCAATCTCTCCTTTCCATGTCCTTTTTTGTCCAAGCTGATGGTGGTTTTGTTCATACAGCTCTCTCAAAAACTTTGTTGGTTTAGCATGCAGGAAGCAGGGGTCCAAGCCATCAATCAGACAGTAAGACTTTCCACAAGTCTTTCCAAAATAACTGCATCTTCAATTCCTGATTTACAAGTTCCAAGTTTAGTTAAGTCTTCAAGTGCGGTATTATCATCTGGGAGCTTGATTTCCAGAGGCTTGGAATTTCCAGAATCAGTTTCTGTTTTCTTTGTGCCCAATAATTCATTCCTGAGCATATCCTGTTTGTCTGGCATTTTGCTATAAGCTGCAAGGAGAAGCCAAGCCGCATTCTCCAAGTTTACCTTGGAAAGTTCTTCAGCTAAATGCCCAGGCTTGCCATTTTCAAATTCTGCCTTCCATAAAACACCAGGAGTTAATCTTGCTAAGTTCTCTGCAACTTTAAAACACAGATCGCCTTTCCTCCAGTTTCCAATAATAGTTTCATCATTTACTTCTAAGTTCTCATAAAAAGTCTCTTTAGCATCCATATTACTATCAACAGTCTCTTCAAAGTACTGTGGGTCTTTTCTACCAAGCATCTCACAATTCCTCCAAAAAATAACCCTTACCCATTTATAAAACCTTTCTGATATTTTGGTAATTGCAAAAGCACTACCCAACTCGTTACCAAATTCTGTATTAGTCAGTCAAAGGGGTGCTGATACAAAATACCAATAATCGGTTGGTTTTTATAAAAGGGTATTTATTTGGGGTAGGAGCTTACAGTACCAGGCCATAAAGCATAAGTTACTTCCTTCACCAAAGTCTATGGCCACGTGTTGGAGCAAGATGGCTGCCGATGTCTGCCAGGGTTCAGGCTTCCTGGGTTCCTCTCTTCCCGGGGCTTGCCTCTTTCTGGGCTCAGTCTTCCTTCACTCTACAAGGCCAGCTGTAGACTATCAGGCAAACGGCTCGTCTCTATTCCCAGGGCCTTCTCTCCTTCCTTGTGACCAAGCTCCTCTGTGTGCTTACTTCCCTGGGCTCCAGCATTAAAACTCAGCATTAGAATTCCAACTGAAAAAACTCCAACTCTGACCTTTGCCATGTCTTTTATCTTTGAGACCCCACCCACCAAGGGGCGGGGCTCAACACCCTACTGACATGGCCGAATCAAAGCCCTAATCTTAACTTAACCATGCGTAGATGAACAGACCAATTTACAAGCATAATCCAATATCTATTTTTGGAATTCATAACTATATCAAACTGCTACATGGCCCCTTCCCCCGTTTTTGTAGTTAGCAATAGCAGGTTGAGTTCTTATCACATCACATCATTCTGACCTTTCTCTTCTGCATCCTTCCTTCATTTTTAAGGATTCTTATGATTATATTGGTCCCACCCAGATAATCCAAGATAATCTCCCTATTTTAGGGTTAGTTGATTATCAGCCTTAGTCTTAAACATATTCACATGTTCCAGGGATTTGGTGGGACTAGTATTCTGCCTATTATAGCATAAAACATATATACCATGGAAAAGATATTTAGAAGAACTCATGCCATGCTTTGAAGAATAAAAGTACAAATGGAAAGAACCATTAACAAATTTGAACATGAAACTTTGTTGAAATTAATACCTCAAAAGAGAATCACATTTTAAAATCATTCACTCTACATTATATCTCCACCTAAAGTCTAGAATTTTTAGGGGTTCCTTTATATTTAGTCAATTTCCACACAAGTGTAGATAATATACAACCCAGTTTATAAACCTAGCCAATTCTAATAACTTAATTTTGTGAATAAGTTTTCTCTAACATAAACTATCTAAAACACACACAGAAGAGAGGAACTAGTGAGTGAATTAAAATAATATGTGTTTTAATATGAGATTCCATTTTTCAGTTACCCAGTTAGCAAAGAATCTTTAAAGCTAATGGTTAGTACTTGTGACTGGACAATGAAATTACCAATCTTGTATACTGGTGGTAGAACTGTGAATTTGTGTCTCTGTAAAACAACTCAGCAATATAAGCTTTTAAAATGTTCAGATCTTTTGCTTTAAAAATGCCATTTCTAAAAATCTATCCTAAGAGAAAAATGGAAATGTCAACAAAAGTTTATTTTTTAAAAGATATGCATCATATCAAAAGTTAAAAGAACCGTAAATAGAAATGACTTAAATTATGATACATCCATATAATGGAAAACTATACAGTCAATAAAATTATACTTCAAAAATTTTTAATTATATGATAAAATATTATAATAAGTGAAAAGTGTTACAAGCCATATTATATATGCAGCATGATTTCAACTATGTGAAAATATATATGAATAATGCATGGACAAATGATTAGAACAAAATAGTATGTGATTGTTTCTAAGTCTTGTAATTATGAGTGATAACTATTTCTTCTTTCTGCACTTTTCCTAATTTTCAAAATGTTGTATAACTTTTACTTCCAGAAATAGCATACATTAAAAAACAATACTGTGCATTTGAATTAATAAAATAATTCATATTAATAAATATTTTATTATTTACTTCTGGTATATTCTCCTGCCTTTCACTTAATCATGCCTAGGGTAATTGCATGTAGTTAGGAATTTGTTTAAGTTGTATCTATGCCTAGGAATCTATGCATCATATTCCAAATTTTCAACATACTAAGTATCTAGACTCCAATGCCATTTTGGATTGCCTTATAAAAGTTTCAAACAGATTCTAGTTTCCATAAATTCTCTTACCTTATTCTCCAGCTAGACAGTAGGTAACCTTTTCAGGAAAGACAGGATTTTTAATTTTAACTCTGCAAGTCATTTTCATAACCTTCAGATCTGTTGAAATATTATAGCATCTTGTGATATTCTGGTACATGTGAAATTTAAAGGAGGGGTTAAAAATAAAAAGGAAAAATAAGTAAATTCATGCCTCCTCCACTGAAAAATAATAATAAAATAACAATGTTTTATTTTTCATTTCCCAAGTTTAAGTGCTAAAAAGGAAGGCCAAATAATTTCAGCTAATTTGTTTGTCATTCGTGTTATTTATATGTAAATGTGTACACACGCACACACACACAATATACACACATTTATTTTCAAACAGGAAAAAAAACATAGTCTATAAGAGAAGTCAGTCCTGGAGTCATGCCAATTTGATGATCACTCTTCTCACACTTACAGAGAAAAAGTATTCTTTTCCTTCTCCATCCAGAAACTCTCCATTGTGCACTGCCCTGGAGTAAAAACTTCTATGGTGACCATTAAAGCAAAAATTTGAAATATTGATATCTGTGAATATTCCTTAAATCAAGGTGCAATAAATGTATGAGGTGGCTTTGTGTCTTACTTTGTCTTTATTATACCTATTTCCACTAAGGGCTAAGTGTGATATTAACAACAGGATAACTTGGTCCACGTAGGAATGTTTTGAATTTCAATATTTTATGGAGAAGGGTAGCAGGCAGGAAGACCATTTCTGTCAACTATTCCATCTTGTCTGCTGTAAAGGAATGTATTGCTTGTGAGGGACAGTTCTGTGGGAGCTTTAGGCAGAAAATACTGCAGATGTAGCCACTTTATTTTATCTAAGTAACAATTTATGTTAAGACTCAATCTCTGATTTAGCCATCAGAATCACTTTGGTTATTGTGGGGAAACATACTAATTTTTTAAAATTTAAATTGATAAAGGAGATCAGGGATATTGTGACAGAAAATAAGTCATATTTGGCTGATTTGTTTGATAATGGAAACTGATTATGCCAATTAGATTATGTACCGAACATTTTCTATGAATTGAAAGAGTTAAGTCTAGAGTTAAAAGTTTTGATGGATAGATATATAAAACACTTTATAAGGTTAAACACACTTTATCAAAAAATGTGTGTTGGCACAGCTGTGTTGAAATGAATAACATATATGCTTAAGCAACACTTTCTGAGTATATTGAGTTAAATAAGGTGCCTTTACCTGAAAAAGTAATAGGAATGAGTGCCACTTGAAAAGCCTTGGAAATGCCGTTAAGTTGTTGAAAATGTAAATGACTAATGATTGAGTAATAAATCTTTTTGCAAGTCAGGTGGCTTCTACTTTTTGCTTCCAATGAAGTTGAAGGAAGCCCTCATCCAGTTGACAGTTTAAATATAATTTTTAATAGTATATCATCATATAATTTTTGGCATATAACCAGGAAGTAGCTAAAAATAAAGTGCCATTCCTTAGGGGGAAAAAAAAAAAAAGAAACAACTTTCATTTCCAAATACTTATTTTGGTGGAAAAGATTTTGCAACATTTTCAACTATGAAAACAAAAAATAGGAAGAGAATTGATGTAAAAGTTCTCATTTATAGTAATAAATACTATTTATCCCATGAATACATGATGACTTACAAATTTAAAAACCTCTTAATGTTTAATAATTAGTTTTTCAAAATTTATAGTATTTGCATATAAGTTTGATCAATTATATACTGATGATTGTAATGGTAGTTCAAACCTAATGAAAATTTTAACATTTTTAGCTTTATGGCCATAGGAAATAAGTATTTTAATTTAAATTAATATAAATATATTGTTGCAAAAAATTAAGATAAAATATACAATAAAAGACTTTCAAACATAAAAATGTATCATGTTAAATAATTTGGGGGGAAATGTGATGGCAGTTTGAGTTCAAGGAGAAAATTCTCAACTCTTAAAGCAGTTAGCTCATCTTTTTAAATGGATGATGGTGGGTATCACTGTGGTATTTAGATTCCATTGGATACTTTTAAAAGAGTGATATTATAGTCTTAGCTTACAATGTCAATATTTATAACACACTGGAAATTATATCCTTTGCAAATCTTTAAAATTACAAGAAAAATTTTAGGGAAGTGAATGCAGCTCAAGTGGTTGAATACCTGCTTCCCATGTATGAGGTCCTGGGTTCAATCTCCAGTACTTCCTAAAAAAAATTTTTAGATGGCAATTTAATATTGTGTGAGAGGATATATAGGGACCACAGAAGTAAAAAATGAAGACCACTTTTAAAATTTTATACGTATTTCTTTCTTTGAAGTAAACAGAAGGGTAACCAGTCAGAAAAGATATCTAATAGGATCCTCCATTTAGGCAAAGAATTCTCTGGATTGTTGTGGTAAAGGCTAAAGAAGACTTGCATTTGGGACTAAGAGTTGGATGTATTAATAGTAAAGACTACATAATTTTCTTTTTGAGTTAATTTTTTATGTTTAAAGAAGCTTTAGATAGCATAAATGTTACATAAAAAATATAGGGGATTCCCATATACCCCCCTCCTCCTCCTCCCCCACTTTCCCCCATTAACATCTTTCATTAGTGTGGTACTTTTGTTACAATTGATGAACACACATTGAAGCATGACTACTAACCATGGACTTTAGTTTACATTATAGTTTGCACCGTACAACTTTATAGGTTTTGACAATATGTATAATGACCTGTACTCTTCATTGCAATGTCATGCAGGACAATTCCAATGTCCCCAAAGTACTCCCATGTTACACCTATTTTTCTTTCTCCCTCCCCTCAGAACCTCTGGTGGCCACTGCCTTTATATCAATGATACAAGTTCTTCCATTGCTAGAATAATCTGCTTAAGTCCATTGTTGCATTCCCCCTTTATATTTGTTCATTCCTCAATCTTGAGGATTTGGGGATGGTGATACTCACTCTGTTTCTGATTGAGAAGGAGCTTAGATCCCATGGGGAAGGTGGATGGAACTGTCTTGCTTGCAGTTGTAGATGCTCTCTGTTTATTGGGATGGGTGCTGTCCATCATCATCTCCTTGTTAGTTGTCCTGGGTGAGTCCAATGACCTGGAGAGTAGGTGTTGCAACTCTTGCTGGGATTCAGGGCTCAACTGGCATATGAACAAACCAAAGATTTAAGTCTCAGACCATGGCCTGAAGTTGTTTGTTTTTTTTTTTTAAATGCACATCCCACATCTATGAAGGTGGAAGTTGTATTAACTTTATGAATTCCTCTACTCACCCAAATTATTTTTTTTTTATTTTTAATTGGCTAAAATCAAGTCTTGGGAAACTTGTCATTAAAAAGTTTGAGTAACACACATTTCCTCAAAGGAAATGAAAGTCATAAACATGAAATTGCAAGAAAACACTGTCAAATTAAAATATAAATTACAAAATACGAAAGAAATATATATTTAACAAAGTAGAAACAAGTGGAAGGATATAGTTTGTTAATGGAAAGATGAACAGCTTAAAAGAAAACAGTATTTGCTATTTTCAGAGGGCCAGCTTGCTTGCTTGCTTGCTTGCTTCCTTGCTTTCCCCTTTATTTCAAAATGTTCTGCTTCCTGAAAGCTTGAGGGTTTTTCATTTTCAATTAGCAGACCTATCCTGATAGAGATAAGAAAAAATGCAGTAGGTCTCTATCTCAAAAGCTTAAATGTCACTTATTTAAATTAGCTAATCTCTTCTTTCCATATTCATAAAGCATTTATTCAAGGCACTGTTTCTTGCATAGGGGAAGCAAGATAATTAAGAAACCTCCTGGCCTGGAGGAAAGACAGGCCCAGTAGTTTAGATAAGTCATAGATAAATGACCTGAATACAATGGAGATAGCAATAGGGACCATACAAGAAATAAAATAAAATGGTTGGATGCGCCTATATAACATGAGGCGGAAAGACCATATTTGTGGGACAATTGGAGAAATTTGAGTAAGATCTGTAGGTTGATAAATGGTAATATATCAATGTTCATTTGCTGACTTTGATAACTGTACTGTGGTTATATAGGATGTTAGTATCTGGGGAAGGTGAATGAAGAGTATACAGGAACTCTATAGTAGTTTTTGCAAGTTTATGTAAGTCTGAAAATTGTTCACAATTAAAAAGAAGAAAAAAAAAAGAATTTAATGTAGGGCAGGGACAAGTTTTTGATTTTTATGTCCTCCAAACTTTCTTCCAAATATTGTCTATCATTCTGTATTCAAATGTAAATTTATCTTTTTGAAGACTTCTCTTGCTATAGCATCAATGTCTCTATTAACAGCAAGTGGAATCAAGAATTAAATGTTATGCAATAACATGTCACCATTTCTTCTACCAATAACTTTCTTCTATCCTTTTAAACCTTGAATTGTTATTCTTCCATCAAACCTGTAATATAAAGTTCTTTATTTTTATAGCATGTTATGTAGCATACAGCATCTTGTAAACTTTCAGCATCTTTGAAATACTATAATAATATGATTCTGGACACTGTGGTTAAATAATTACTACTGTCTTGAAAGCTACTCAGAATAATGTAGTTAAAGCATTATTCCAAATTCTGTAATTAAATAATTAGAGTTGTCTTGCTTGCTTGCTACTTTTATTATTAGCTCTATTTTTCTTTATTTTTTTCTTTC
>JAQZBX010041876.1:0-22198 GCA_029593785.1 Cabassous unicinctus | reverse complement strand
TCAATGTAACACTACAATGCATAGAAACTGTAATCTGGTGGACTGTTATTGAATTTCAGTCTCCAACTTATGTGTGGGGCCTCCAAGAGCTAAGTATTGCTGTTGCTTTAGTATCTTTGAGAGATGCAAATTAGAAAACATTTCTTTAATTATAAGAAAATACCAAAGAATTTTTGCTATGCTATCAGCATGATTTTTCCAGAAGGGACATATTTTTGTAAGAAGCCTTGTATGTGTGTGTATGTGTGTATGTGCACACCTACATTTGCTACTGCAGGAGTGACTTAAAAACAGGCAAGAAAAGAAAGCAGGGATCAGTGAGTGCAATGACCTCACAATATTAAAATAAAATAATTATTAGTGGCAACTGATTGTGGGAACTAGGAAGTGTATCTAAAATTTCTAATGAAGATCCACATTCCATAATTTGTTGAGTTTTTTGTTATTAGAGAAGTTGTGTGTTTACAGACAACCATGCATAAAATACAGGATTCCCCTATACCACCTTACCACCAACACCTTTCATTGGTGTGCAATATTTGTTACAATTGATACACTTAAAAAAAAATAATTATACTAATTTTTTAAACAGTAGTTACCTTTGTTACAATTTTTGAAAAATTAAAATAGTACTATTAACTATCATCCATTGTTTATGTTAGGTATATTTTTTTCCATATACAGCCCTACTATTAACACCTTGTATTAGTGACATTTGTTGTAATTCATTAAAGAACATTCTTATACTTAAACTATAGTTCATTGTTTACGATAGGGCTCATATGTCATACAGTTCTATGCTTTATCTTTTATTTTTATTCTAGTAACATATATGACCTAAAGATTCCCCCTTTTAACCACATTCACCTATATAATTCAGTGCTGTTAATTATGCTTCATAATAATGTGCTACCATCACCGCCATCCAATTCCAAACCTTTACAATCAACCAAAATAGAAATTCTATACAAATTAAGCATATACTTCCCGTTTTCTAACTCCAATCTATCCCATGGTAACCTATATTCTAGATTCTAACTCTAGGAATTTGCTTATTCTAATTGTTTCAAATCAGTGAGATCATACAATATTTGTCCTTTTGTGTCTGGCTTATTTCATTAAGCATAATGTCCTGAAGGTTCATCCAGGTGTCACAGGCATCAGGACTTCATTCCATTTTACAGCTGAATAATATACCATCATATGTATATACCACCTTTGTTTATCCATTCATTGGTTGATGGACACTTGGGTTGCTTCCATTTTTTGGCAATTGTGAATAATGCCACTATGAATATCACTATGCAAATATCTGCAGGAGTTCGTGCTTTCAATTCCTCCGGGTATATACCCAGGAGTAGGCTTAGTCTAGTCATATGGTAATTCTACACTTAGCTTCCTGAGGAACTGCCAAACTGTCTTCCACAGTGGCTGCACCATTTTACATTCCCACCAACAATGAATGAGTGTTCCTATTTCTCCACATCCTGTCCAACACTTGTAGTTTTCTGCTTTTTTAATAGCAGTCATTCTGGTGGTTGTGGTTTTGATTTGCATTTCCCTTAGCTAGTGATGTTGAGCATCTTTTCATGTGCTTTTTAGCCATTTGTAAATCCTGTTTGGAGAAATGTCTGTTCAAGTCTTTTGCCCTTTTTATAATTGGGTTGTTTGTCTTTTTCTTGTTGTGTTGTAGGATGTCTTTATATATTCTGGATATTAACCATTTTCAAATATGTGGTTTCTAAATATGTTCTCCCATTGAGTAGACTGTCTTCACTTTCATGACAAAGTCTTTTTTTAAAATAAAGATTTATTTATTTATTTACCCACCCCCCTGCCCCCCGTTCCGCCCCACACCGCCCCCGTTGTTTTTGCGCTTGCTGTCTGCTCTCGGTGTCCTGTGTCTTCTTGTTTTCTCTTTAGGCAGCAGCAGGAACCAACCCTAGGACCTTCTGGAGTGGGAAAAAGGCACTCAATCTCTTGTGCCACCTCAGCTCCGTGGTCTGCTGTGTCTCTTATTGTCTCTCTTCTGAGTCTCTTTTTGTTGCGTCATCTTGCTGCACCAGCTCTCTGCGCAGACCAGCACTCTGCGTGGGCCAGCTCTTTACTCAGGCCAGCTCGTTGCGTGGGCCAGCTTGCCTTTCACCAGGAGGCCCTGGGAATCGAACTCTGTATCTCCTATATGGTAGATGGGAGCCCAATAGCTTGAGCCACATCCATTTCCCCATGACAAAGTCTTTTGATGCATAAAAGTGTTTAATTTTGAGGAGGTCTCATGTATCTATTTTTTATTTCTTTCATTGTTTATACTTTGGGTGTAGTTTAAGAAATCAATGCTTACCACAAGATCTTGAAGATGCTTCCCTACATTTTCTTCTAGGAGTTTTATAGCCTTGAATCTTATATTTAGGTCTTTGATCCATTTTCAGTTGATTTTTATATTTGGTGTGAGATAGGGGTCATCTTTCCTTCTTTTGCATATGGATATCCTGTTCCTTTGACACCATTTGTTGAAGAGACTATTGTTTCCGAATTGAGAGATCTTAGCAGGCTTGTCAAAAGTCAATTGGCTATAGAGGTGAGGGTCTATTTTTCAACATTAAATTCCATTGGTCAACATATCGATCCTTGTGCCAATACCATGCTATTTTGACCACTATAGCTTTGTAACATGCTTTAAAGTCAGGAAGTGTGAGGCCTCCAACTCTGCTCTTTCTTTTCAAGATGTTTTTAACTATTTAGGTCCCCTTATCCTTCCAAATAAATTTGGTAATTGTCTTTTCTGTTTCTGCAAAGAAGGCTTTTGGCATTTTGATTGAGATTGCATTGAATATGCAAATAATTTGGGGTAGAATTGACATCTTCATGATATTTAACAATATTTAACCTTCCAATCCATGAGCACAGAATGTTGTTACATTTATTTAGGCCTTCTTTGATTTCTTTTAGCAATGTTTTGTAGTTTTCCATGTACAAGTCCTTTACATCCTTGTTTAAATTTATTGCTAGATATTTGATTCTTTTAGTTGCTATTGTAAGTGGAATTTTTTCTTGATTTCCTCCGCAGATTGCTCATTACTACTGTATAGAAACACTGCTGATTTTTGTGTGTTGATCTTGCATCCTGCCACTTTGCTGAACTCATTTATTAGCTTTAGTAGTTTTGTTGTAGATTTTCTGGGACTTTCTACATATAGAATGATGGCATCTACAAATAGGGAAAGTTTTACTTCTTTCTGTTCAATATGGATGGCTTTTATTTCTTTTACTTTCCTAACTGCTCTGGCTAGAACTTCAAGTACAATGTCAATAACAATGATGGCATTGGGCATCCCCATCTTGTTGCAGATGTTAGAGGGAGAGCTTGCAGTCTTTCACCACTGAGTATAGTGTTAGCTGTGGATTTTTCATACATGCCTTCTATCATGTTGAGGAAGTTTCCTTCTTTTCCTATGTTTCTAAATGTTTTTTTTAATTTATTTTTTATCAAAAAAGAAGGCTGGGTTTTGTCAAATGTCCTTCTGCATCAATGGAGATGATTATGTGTTTTTTTTTCCTTTCGTTTTGGTAATGTGGTGTACTACATTGATTGATTTTCTAATGTTGGACCAACATTGTACACCTGGGATAAAACTCACTTGATCATGGTATATAATTTTTTTAATGTGCTTTTGGATTTGATTTGCAAGCATTTTGTTGAGGATTTTTGCATCTTTATTTATAAGAAAAATTGATCTGTAACTTTCTTTTCTTATAGTATCTTTATCTGGCTTTGGTATTAGGGTGACGTTGGCCTCATAGAATGAGTTAGGGATTATTCCCTCTTCAATTTTTTGGAAGAGTTTGAGTAAGATAGATATTAATTCTTCTTGGAATGATTAGTAGATTCACCTGAGAATCCATCTGGTGCTGGGATTTTCTTTGTTGGGAGGTTTTTGATGACTGATTCAATCTCTTCATTTGTAATTGGTCTTTTGAGGTCTTCTTTTTCTTCTACAGTCGGTGCAGGTTGTTTGTGTGTTTCTAGGAATTTGCCCATGTCATCTAGGTTGTCTAATTTGTTGGCATACATTTGTTCATAGCATCATCTTATGATCCTTTTTATTTCTTTGAGGTCAGTAATGTTCCACCTCTCATTTCCTATTTTATTTATTTGTACCTTCTATCTTTTTTCTTTGTCAGTCTAGCTAAGGGTTTGTCAATTTTATTGATCTCTTCAGAGAACCAACTCTGGTTTTGTTAATTTACTCTTTTGTTTTTTTATTCTCAATTTCGTTTATTTTTTTCTCTAATCTTTGTTTTTTCTTTTTGCTTGCTTTGGGATTATTTTGTTGTTCTTTTTATAGTTCTCCCAGGTGTGCCATTAGGGCTTTTATTTCCCTCTCATCATTGCCTTAGCAGCATCCATATTTTTTTTTAGTAAGTTCTGGGTATCAAACCTGGGACCTCATACATGGGAAGCAGGTATTCAACCACTGAGCTATACCCACTCCCTGTATCCCATAATTTTTGATATGTTTTGTTATCATTTTCATTTGTTTCAAGATATTTACCGATTTCCCTTGATTTTCTTCTTTGACCCACTGACTGTTTAAGAGTGTGTTGTTTAACTTCCACATATTTTTGAGTTTTCCAGTTCTCCACCTGTTGTTGATTTCCAGCTTCATTCCAGTATGGTCAGAAAAACTGCTTTTATAATTGAAATCTTTTTAAATTTATTGAGTTTAGTTTGTGATCCAACATGTGGCCTCTCCTGGAGAATGATCCATGCACACTTGAACAGAATATTTTTCCTGCTATTTTGGGATGTAATGTTCTGTATATGTCTGTTAGTTCTAGATCATTTACCATATTATTCAAATTCTCTCTTTTCTTATTTATCTTCTGTCCAGATGTCTTTATTGATGAGTGTGGTGTATTGAAGTCTCCAACTATTTTGTAGAGGTGTCTATTTTTGCCTTCAGTTTTGCCAATGTTTTCCTCATGTCTTTTGGTGCACTGTGGTTAGATGCATAAATACTTATGATTGTTATTTCTTCTTGGTGGTTTTCCCCTTTTATTAATATATAGAGTCCTTCTTGGTCTTTTATAACAGCTTTTGACTTAAAGTATGTTTTGGCTAATATTAGTATAGCTGCCCCAGCTCTTTTTTGGGGGGTTACAGTTTGCATGGAATATCTTTTTTCCAACCTTTCACTCTCAAACTATTTGTGCCTTTGGGTCTAAGGTGAGTCTTTTATAAATAGCATATAGTTGAGCCATTCTTTTTAAATCCATTCTGCCACTCTGTGTTTTTTAAATTGGAGAGTAAATCTATTAACATTAAGTGTTATTACTGTAAAGGTACTTACTTCAACCATTTTGTCCTTTGGTTTTTATATGCCATATCTTTTTTGCCTCTCTTTTCCTTTATTGCAAACTCCTTTTCTGTATAGTTCATCTTTTGTGATGTATCTGATGAATCCCTTCCTCATTTCTGTTTCTGTATATTTTAAAAATACTTTCTTTGTCATTATCCTGGGGTTTATATTATATAATCTACACCTATAGCCTACTAATATGGAAAGATAGCAACCTAACTTCCATAACATACATGTTCTCTGCTCCCATATCTCTCTGTTTCCCCTCTTTAAGTTGTATTTTTTCATTATCAGGGAATACGGCTTTTTCTTGTTCAATTGTAATCTGACTCTTATAGGAATTAAAGAGTAGGGTTGTATATTAAGGATAAAGTTCTATTTGTTTTTGCATTTACCCTTTTAGTTACCTTTACTGATAATCTTCATTTCTTCACAATACTCCAAACCACTCTCTCCTGTCTTTTCTTTTCAGCCTGCAGAGCTCCTTTTAGTATTTCTTGTATGGCAGTTCTCTTGTTGATGGACTCTCTCAGTTTCTGTTTATCTGTGAATTTTTTAAATTCTCCGTCATTTATGAAGGATAGTTTTGCCAGATAAAGAATTTTTGCTTGGCAGTTTTTCTCTTTAACTAACTTAAATATATCACATCACTTCCTTCTTGCTTCCATGGTGTCTGATGAGAAATTGGCACTTAACCTTATTGAAGATCCCTTGTATGTGATGAGTCATTTTTGTCTTGCTGTTTTCAGGATTCTCTCTTTATCTTTGGCATTTGACGTTCTAATTTGTATGTGTGTCAGACTAGATCTATTAGGATTTATTCTGTCTGGAACACATTGTGCTTCTTGGATACATATATTTATGTCTTTCATAAGAGTTGGGAAATTTTCAGCAACTATTTTGTCAAATATTCTCTTTTCCTTCTGGGACACCCATGATGTCCTTGAGACACTTCTTAGTTTTTTCTATTCTTCTATTCTTTTCTCTGTCTGTTCTTTGGACGGTATGATTTGTATTTTCCTGGGTTCTAGTTTTCTGATTCTTTCTTCTGCCTGTTCAAATCTGCTGTTGCAGTCATCTAGTGTATTTTTAATATCTGCCATAAAGTTTTTATCCCCATAATTTCTGTTATTTTTCATATTATACTTTCCAATTCTTCTTTATGCTCACACATTGACTTCTAATATCCTTTATGTCTTTATGCATGTTTTCCTTCAATTCATTGAATTAATTTAGGAGATTTGTTTGAGCTTTCATTAGTTGCTCCAAATTTTGTGTCTTCTCTGAAGTCTTAATTTGTTCCCTTGACTGAGTCATATCTTTCTGTTCCTTAATATGGCTTGTAATTTTTTGCTAATGTCTAGGCATCTGATTATTTTGATGAGTTAACTCTGAAGGCCTCTTGTCTAGGGTTTTATTGTTGATCATCTTTGTGTTAAGGCTCTTCTTTGATGCTCGGTCCAACTTATTCTAGATCTTTAGAATAACTCATATTTCACTGATCAGATTTTCTTAGCTCTTCTTCACCTGATTTTGGCCCTGGATATGTGGTACAATTTTTAAGATTGTACTTTCGTGTAATTATTTCACCTCCAGAGAAAAGTTCCTTTCCTCTGATCCTTTTCCAGGAATCTTGATCTGTTCTGTTTGTCTTTGTGCAGAATTTGCTCCACAGAGCCTATGATTTGTTTAAATTCTGTCCCTCACTCAGTGCTCTGTTTTCCTTACTCTTTTCTGTTCTGGGACCCTCCTGTCTTACAGCAGTGCAGTTTAACCCCCACTTTCTTTTCTCTGTGAGGCTTTTCACTTTCTGGTTTCTCTCTGGTTAGCGTGTCCTGGTTGGGGGAGACAGATAGGGTCAATCTAGAATGTCGGGTCACTCCAGAAAAGTCTGTTTTGCATTTAGGTGGTCCAGTCAACAGAAACTGGATTGAGTGAATGCAGCACTTTCCTGCCACAGTTTTACCACAGTCTCTCTCTCTTTTTTTTGTTCCTCTGGGGGGAGGGAGGACTCTTGTATGCAGCACTCCTCAGCAGCTTGTGTTCCACTCTGGGTCTCTGTGGACTTAC
Organism: Cabassous unicinctus; assembly: GCA_029593785.1. Taxonomy (NCBI): domain Eukaryota; kingdom Metazoa; phylum Chordata; class Mammalia; order Cingulata; family Chlamyphoridae; genus Cabassous; species Cabassous unicinctus. Next base: position 14,768 of record JAQZBX010041876.1, on the reverse strand, counting down.
GTCCCTCTGCCTGGATATTTGTGGGGTTCTATCATGTCCCCAGTGGCAGGTGGGAGGGATATGGGCTGCTGCCTCCAAGGAACTCCCAAGCTGTGCGAGATTGAGTGAGGGAGAGGGAATGGACTGGTGGGTCTGGGGCAAAAGTTTACTACCTGATATTTTCCTTTTTCTTTTATTCAGTGTTCATGGAGTCCTTCTCCAGTGTCTACCATCTCCTCTCCAGGGTTCTAAGAAAATGGGATTTGTCTATTTATTCACTGATTCTTTCAGGATGTTTTTTCAGGGGATGTCTTAGGTCACCATGATGATGACATCACTACTCATTAAGTTTTAAGGATTCAGCATTAGAATGTTTCAAATTTCTTCTCTTCCCTGTCATCATTACCTCAGTTTTGTCTGCATCCACATGCTTTTTCCCTTCCTTTCCACAAGTTTCAGAAGAAGTGGTGTTCCCTCTCCTGCTCAAAATTGTGTATACTGGCCAGTGCTTCCCATTCCCATCAGGGACAGGAGACTACTCTTTCATTGTACCCTCTCTCATCTGTAATTTCAGTTTCTTAGCTTTCCTCACTGTTGATTTAGGATTCAGTTTCTTGACTTTGTTATATCATCTATCAGTCAACCATCAGTTTTCCAGCTTCCAAAATTTTATTCTTATCATCTCTTCTTCTGTCTGCTTTGTCTTCAAAGGTTTATGACTTAGCAAATTTCTTTACTATTGTTTTGGTGGATTCAGAAGAGGACAAAGGTAAAGGCATATTTTCAATTTGCTACCTCTAAGCAGGTGTTTTAATTTGCTAAAGGCTGCCAAGACTATATATCAGAAATGGGTTGGGTTTTACAATGGGTATTTATTAGTTTAAAAACTTACAGTTTTGAGGTCAAGAAAAATGTTCAAATCAAGCCTTCATCAGGAGTTGCTTTATCCCTGAGCTGCAGCTGTGGGCGATCAGGCACATGGCAGGGCACAATGGTGGCATACGCTCATCTCTTCCCTCTCCTCTGAGCCTCATTGCTTTCAGCTTCTTGTTTCAATGGCTCCTCTCAGCTTCTGTGTTCTGTTGATTTAAGCTTCTGGCTCCTGGGGCCTTCTCTCTCCACTTGGGAGTTTCTCTCTGAGCTCCTTGTGGGTCTCTCTGTATGTTTCTCCCATTTATAAAGGACTCTAGCAAGAGGATTAATACCTACCCTTGGTCACACAATCTAATCAAAGGCCCTTAACTGAAATAATTTCAACAAAATATCCCACCTACAATAGGTTTACATGAACAGGAATGGATTAGCTTTAAGAACAGGATTTTCTGGGGTCCACAAAAAAACTCAAAGCACCACACCAGGTATTACCACTCACTTTTCAAATACCTTTTCCAACCACATCTTCATACTGTTGAAACTGCTTTGGCAAGGTAACAGATGACCTTCAATACCAAAATCAGTGGATATTTTCTAGCCTCAGTTGGACTTGTCTTATCTGAGGCATTTGACCATTTCTATCATCCTAAAACACTTCTCCTCCTTAAAATGTGTAACTCATTCATGCTTGAATCCCTTACTTCTCTGACTATTCTTTCCAGGTTCCTTTGTGGGGTCTTCTTTCTTGGTCCACATTTTTATTACTGTGTGCCCCAAAGTTCTTTGTCTTCTGATTTTTCTGTCAGGCCAGGAGTAATTTCATATCCTCCCATGGTTACACCTACGTCATTGGTAGGTGAGATTCATGACTTTGTATCACTGTTTAGACTTTTCCCCTAAGCTCTAGTCATTGGAATCTAACATTCTTCTGGATGTTTTCACATCAAACTCAACATATCCATAACCAAAGTTATCTTTCCTCTAATCTTGTTTCTCCTCACATTTTTGTCTATCTCAGTGAATGATATCACATCTTCCCAGTAACTTAAAATAGAAACACTATTATAAATCATCTTAAAGTCACAGGGTTTCTCACAATCTTATATTTGAATTCAGTCGACTTGAGTGCCTTCACATTATGTGTGTGTGTGTGTGTGTGTGTATTCCTTCTCTTCATATCCAATATTGCAATATTGCTGCTTTGGTTTAGGCCTTTATTATCTCTTGTCTGCCCTACTCCCATGGTTTCTTAATGAATGTCCCAGTCTCTAATCCATCTTTCACACAGCCAACAAAAGAATAAGACTGTAAAATGGATCATGGCTTTCTCCAGCTTTAACCTCCTCAACAGCTCTTCATTCACCATAGAGGAGGTTAAAAACGTTTAGCTTGGCTTAAGAGATGCTCCGACATCTGGCCTCTTCCTAGCAATATGTGTAGGTCTCAGTGTGTGGGTCCAAGTGGCTCTCTTTCTTTCTGTTCAACCTGTAGATGCAGCCCAGTCATTTTTAAAAATTCAGCTCAATTGTCTCCTACTCTAGTTTCCCACCCAAACCCCTCAACCATGGTGGAATTTACTATTCTGTCCTTTGTGGAAGGGTTGTGTAATATAGAGTGTTTTGGAATCATACTTATGGCTAAATTCCATCTCTACTGCTTATGATCTGTGGGATCTTGGATAAATTTATTCAATTCCTGTGTGTCTCAGTTTCCTGATCTATAAAATGGACTTAGTGGTAATACCTACCACATGGGGCTGGGAGACTCAAAGGAAACAATCATGCAAAAACATTTAGAACAATTCTAGGCATATAAACACTTACTCAATGTTAGTCATTATTTCTGCCCACCTCCCACTGTGTTCTGTATAAACTTTTACAATAAACCCTCTGGGCACTTTGTTTGCACTCATATCTCTCCCTGTGATATTTTAAACATTTTCAGGACAGGGACTAAGTATAATTCACCTCTGGGTCCTCGGAGACTAGAACTCTCTAGGGCATACAAGAATATTTCAATGTGTAATTGTGGATGAATGAGCCATTTGTGCTGCAGGGAAAATGTGTTTTAATGGAAAATTCTGCATTGATTAAGGCATATACTTCTGGGTTATCTGATTCTGATTTTATGGGAGCTCTGGATCTTACCTTGCCTGTGAGCTACTTTACAACTCTGGATATTGTTAAATAACTGATAGAAAGGCAAAATAATTCTTGGTTTGGATATGCAAATAAATTCAGTCCAGGGGAGATTCAATTGACTTCTCTCCATCACTATGGAAACAACTAGTTTTGACTCCATTTGCACATATATTTCAATATTCTTATTTTATAAATTGTCTATTCTTTGGTTCTTATTTAAACTGCTTGCAAATTCTTATTGATTTTCTCCATAATGATGAGTTACATAAATCTTTAACATATATTTATTTGATGTCTGTATGAGAGCCATGACTTTATCTTTTTTTTAAAAATAAAATTATCCTTTAACAGTGCCCAAAACTTGTCTAGTGATGATCTTGGACATTTAAAATATTTTATGAAATATCTGGACATACTCTAGAGATGATATGAAACTATCTATCCCATGTTACATTGAGATTATCATTCAAAGTTAATAAAATAATTATACAGGGCCAAGTTTGGGACATTTGTCTAATGGGAGGGCCTGTCTTCAGGGTGTCTGTTCTAAAACTTGCAAACCCTTTTAACAACTCATCTCCTCCCATGAGGCAGAGAACAAAGACATATTTTTAAGTATGTAGAGAATCATATGGGGCCCTTATGGAGCTCTGGGCATATGGCATCAGGGATGTGGGAATAGTCCTTAGGATTATAGAAAGGAAGATTTGGCAGAATAATAAAAGAAGGAAAATTACATCTTGAACACCCTTTCAATCTTTATCAAATTATAACTATTACAAAGATCTTTTAGCCATAAAAGAGTCTACCTTAACTGGATCCACTAAATTCTGGAAAATGACAAAGTATAAATTATCAAAACTGCTAAAGAAAAGCGGGTCAATTTAGGGCTGGCCATGCAGCAGACTCTAATTTGGACTGAGTGAAAGAATCCGTCTTTGTTAGCAGCATACCTTATTTATAGCAAATTTACAAGGTTAAGTGTTACAGAATAAGGTCTTACTTGGCTTGCTTTAATGAGTAAATCCAAGTCACTTGCAATCAGTGCATTAATTGTATGCTAATGTATGTGGTTAAATCTGCTCAGAAACAACAGGTTTCCCTAATTAAATTAAGCATTCTGCCTCCTTACATTTTGATTACATAATTCATTTGCTTTACAGAGCAAATGTAAAATCCCTAATTATCAGCATATGAATTAGTGAGGTTTTGCTATAATTCATAAATCCAGATGAAGGACCAGTCAAGGAAACAAGAGGAAAGGTATTCTGAGTTTGTCATGAATTTTCTCCATATTTTGTAAAAATGTCTCTATATTTCTCTCTTGTTTAAAGATGGAACTACTGAAGCTTATTATATACATGTCTGTAAGGGATTAAAAGATTGCTCTGTGATCTGTAGTCTTTTATAGGCTGCCTACAAAGTCATAAGGTCAACAGCCTTAGGGAGGCTCACTCACTGAGTGTTTACAAAGTGACAGCTCTGTGCCAAGTACTTTATATGTCAACTCTCATCTAACTCTCACAAGGACACCCATTGTGCAGAAGAGGTATCAAATCTTTCTTTTCCCTGATTGGCATTTCTCCCCCTGTATGGCTGGCTCTTTATTTTCCATGTCAGCTTAAATGTTACCTTCTTAGAGGAGGTCTCCTAGAGCACATAATCAAAGCAGGGTCTTGCGATCCTTGACTCAACACTCTAGGTTTTTCTTTCCTAGCATTTGCCATAATTTGTAAGCATAAATTTATTTGTTGGTTTATTTGTTTTGTGTCTATGTGTGCTGCTAGAATGTAAAAACTACCCAAGGCTGGGACTACGTTTATTTTATTCATCTCTTCATATACCCAGACACCAGGACTTAGTAGGCACTTAATAAATATTTATTAAATAGACAAAAAACCCCAAAATGTCTAGGTTATTAAGAAGCAGATTTTAATAACCTAGAGAGGACTTTGTGAGGACAATGCACATACTTTTTCCATGAGCCTTTGGTTTGTCTTGCTTTCTCTGCCCCTTCACCTCTGCCTCTCTCATGGAGCCATCTTGTCTTCCCTGAAAGCTGAGATGCCTTGTATGTTACTGTTTGGGGGAAAAAAAGTTGTGAACTGTTCATTCTTGAAAACACTGTGTTTTCTGATCTCAGTGGACAACTGTTTTGAACCGTCTGTCTGTAGCCTAATTGGAACCTGCCCTCCTCTTGGGAGGGCTGGATTGTGCAAGGTGATTCCATGAAGAGCAATGCTAACATGAAAGCATTCAAAGGATGTCAAACAGTTAGGGAAGTTGGAGAAGGATTTTAGCTAAGATGTAAAATGGATAAAAATAGGGATATTGACAAGTCAGAATGCAGTTTTTGGTTTTGCTCTGCTACTTTCACATGAGGTTAAATGTTACAGCAGTTATAATAATAGAAAGCACTGGTTTTGTGCCAAAACAATGAAGAAATCTTAAAAAATATCTAATTATGGTGGTGGTGAGAAAAGGTTGGTGAGCGGGGGGACGGTTGTTTTGTTGATAAAAATTGATTGTTTTTCAAAATCATACCCTCTTCTCTCTCTGTAACTGCCTTAACAAAATACAAAAATTACATTTATTTATTCTTCCATTCAGTCAATATCTGAGAAGCACAGTTCGTGGTATGAGAGACACAAAATTGAAGAAATACAGACTCTGGTTGCTTGTATGCTAGTTCAAAGAAAATACAAATTGATAAGTAACTGTAATAGAGAGTGCTAAAATTGAGTTAGGGATAAAAAGTTCTATACGAGTTTTAAGAGCAGGAAGAGATCTATTTTTAAAAGGCCTCATGAGAGAGGTATCATTTGAGGAGGGGTTTGAACAAATGGATCTAACTATATCAATGAAGTTGTTAATAAGCAGAAATCATCTGAGGCAGGGAGAATGGAAGGAGTAAAAGAATAGAGCTGGTAAAAACAGAAGAAAGACAAAAAGTCTGTATTGACTGGCATGGATGGTGCATTTTGGGAATGAAGATTAGACGGGGGGATTGGGAGACTGGTATTGAAGGGTTTTGAATGCTCTGCTAAGGAGTTTATATTTAAGTAGGAGAGAGAAGATGATTACAGGTATTTTAGTTAAATATAAGGAGCTATTTTAAAGGGAAAACTTATTCCGGTAGTCCACCATAAACTGAAGAGATGAAAGACTATTGGGAGAAAATTTCTGTGCCTCTTCTGAGCAGAGGCATTGACAGTGTTTGCTTCACACTATCTTTTCAGGAATGTTTGGATAGAAAACATCCTTGAAAGTCAGAGTTATTGTCTCCCTTAGGGAAGGGGGAAGATTTTAAAGAGGAAGGAGCCCCTTTAAAGATTGGGTTTCCTAAGGTTAGGATTCCTCAGCAGTTATACAAACTCACTGTGTACTCAGCATTCATCTAGGCTGCTGGGCATCTCCCTCGTGGGACTTGGGGAACAAGGGGAACCAATACAAATATGAAGCTCATGGAGACTGCTGTACTATGAGTGGTAAAGCCATTTGTCTCTGGCCCAGGAGTCTCATGTTTTTTGACAGCAACCATGAAACTGTGGGAAGCTAATCTGTTACCTTGCAAGTAAGGTAAAATCTCAGACCCTTCACAGTTCTTGACTGACTGAAATCTTGAAGACCAAGTAAACAGCTATTGTAGTAATTCACTAAGGCACAGTGAGATATTGATAGCATGCATGGTAAAGCAGGGCAAAGGCTAGAGCTGTTCCAGAGGTAGAATTAATAAAAAGCGTCCAAAAATTGGGAAAAGGATTAGTCAAGAATAATGGCTTTGAGTAGTCCCACATGGGATGATGCTTGTCCCATTAAAAATAAATAGGAAAGGGAAGCGGATGTGGCTTAAGTGATTGAGCTCCCGTCTACCACATGGGAGGTCAGTGGTTCGGTTCCCGGTGCCTTTTAAATAAGAATGCGAGCTTGCATGATGGGCAAGCACAGCAAGCTGACACAACAAGATGATGCGACAAGAGACACAAGAAGAAAACCTTATGACAGACACAACATAATCGGGGAACAGAGGTGGCTCAAGTGATTAGGTGCCTCCCTCCCACATTGGAGGTCTTGGGTTCAGTTCCTAGCGCTTCCTAAAGAAACAAGGAAGATGAACAGACACAGAAAGTGTGAACAACGAGGGGGTGGGGAGAAATAAATAAATAAAATAAATCTTAAAAAAAAATAAAGTTAGGAGATAATACTTGCTTGTTTGGGGGAACAAATCAGTTTAATCTGGTGACTTGAGTTGGAGATCCTGAGAGATGTGAATGTATCAGTATAGCAAATAAAGGAATTGAACAAGGAAAGATGTGACCCACTTAGAAAGGCCAAAAAAAAAAAAATGCTGTTAAAACAGCAGCAAAATTGAGAACAGTAAACAACCCTGGTGGGAAATGGACCATCCATGTTCAGAATACTCCTTGTATTTCTGATTGATAGGACTCATGAAGGACATAATAGAGCCAGGACTCAAACCGTGAGGATCCTTGAGGGAAACCAGTCCTGCCTCAGCTTCTGCAGAACCCATTTCCCCCCCCTTGGGAGACTAGTCTAACATTTCCCAAAATTGGTCTTTATACACTGAAAATTTTTTTTAAAAAATCAAAGAATAGAGCAAAATATCCCTGTTCTAGCATGGAGGGTCATCGAACATTGTCATCTTATAATATCTGCCTGTTTACATCAGGTCCTGAGATAGCTACACTCAATTTCCTTAACCTGAAAAATTTCCCTTATGTTTCATTGTAACCCTGGTCATTGAGTCCCCCTTTACATAATTCGGCTCTGCCTCCTTCAGCCAGCATTGCAGTTTATACCATGCCGGTTCCCCTCTGGTGTGACCCAAAGCAGATCTAAAACACCATTTCCAGTTTCCAGCCATATAACTGTCTGCTGGGACCTGGTCAGTTTTATGGCTCCTCTGCTTTGGATTGAAATTCTGAATCCTTTTTTTTTTTTAATGTATTTTTTATTTTTTCTGAAAGATACTTAGATCACATAAAATGTTACGTAAAAAAATATAAGGGATTCCCATATGCCCCACTCCCCACACTTCCCACTTTTCCCCATATTAACAACTTCATTCATTAGTGTGGTACTTTCATTGCAATTGATGAACACATTTTGGAGCACTGCCACTAAGCATGGACTATAGTTTACATTGTAGTTTACACTCTCTCCCACTCAATTCTGTAGGTTATGGCAGAATATATAATGGCTTGTATCTGTTGTTGAATGTCATTCAGAACAATTCCAAGTCCCAAAAGTGCCCCCATATTACACCTCTTTTTCCCTCTCCCTGCCTCCAGCACCTCCAATAGCCACTGTCTCCACTTCAATGATATAATTTCTTCCATTACTGGAATCACAGTAAGTCAATAGTAGAATACCAGTAGGTCCACTCTAGTCCATATTTTATTCCCCAATCCTGAGGATTCTAGGATGGTGATGTCCACTCCACCTCTAATTGAGAAGGGGCTTCGATGCCATATGGCTGATGGATGGGACTTTCTTGCTTGCAGTTGTAGACTCTCTTGGTTCCTTGGTATGGTGGTTGTCCATCCTCACCTCCTTGTTAGTTGTCCTGGGTGAGTCCAATGAACTGGAGAGTAGGTGTTGCAACTCTGTAGAGGCTCAGGGCTCAGCTGGCACATGGATAGCCCAAAGGTTCACGTCTCTTGTGCATACACCTACCAAGTCCAGCATTAGCTATAGGTTCAAATAGAAGGGACAGAAGAGGCATGTGTAGAAAAGTCACAACTGAATCCAACTCTGTCACATTCGGAAGCACAAACTCCAAAGTAGGGCCCACTGGTAAGACACCAAACTCCGGAGCTATCTGCCCTGACCATAAGACCTGGGTGTCTCCAGAGCCCTCAGGAGCTCCACTGTTTGGGGTAGTATCTACTTTGGCAGTCTATGCGATCCTGCTGAGATGTGCATAAGCATTACTTCTCTGATGACCTCCCAACTCACTTTGAAGTCTCTTAGCCACATAAACTCATTTGTCTTTACCAGTTGGATCTTTTTTTTTTAACCTTAAATTTCTGGATAGATACTACCTTTACATAATTCAAAAAATCAAAAAGGAAACAAAAGATATACCCTGAGAAGTCTTGCCCCTCCCCTGTCCCCATCCATTCCTTCACCTTAAATTTCCTTGTTTATTTATTTTATAATTAGGTGTATATTTTTGTATGATGTCTAAGATTCTTTCTGGAATGAGGCATTATATATTTATAAAAATTCTCATCACAGGTTTCCTTTAACTTCCCACCCAATATTTCTAATATTTGATTAAGTTTATTAGTATTCAGGTGATTTATAATTTTCTTATTAATAGCTACTGTATAAGAAACAATCCTTAGTTACTGTAGCATTTGAGAGAGGTTTATTAAGAGCCTGTAGGAAATTATTATCCAAAAAACTCTAGCATTTCTATTTTTCCTGTTTCATATTACAATTTACTTAGCTGTGGTCTGCAGTTATGATTTTCTGTAGGCTTTCATAGAATCAATAAGGAATTTAGTTCTGTGATACAATATCATAATCTTAATTCTGCATATGGCAAGAAACCCTCCCATTCATTTTAAATGTGGACAATTTTTCCCATCCCTTTGAGATTCCCAATGGACAGTGGAACTATATGAAACCATGTTATCCTAGCTTTCATATATTGAACGCCCTCCCAGCAAAACGTGAAATAATTGTCTAAAGTAAGCCTTATTCTTTCTTATCGTGCAAGACTCAGCTTAAATGTCACCTGTTCAGTGTCCCATTTAATGGGAAGTAATTCCCTCAGTTACTTTGTAGCACAGGATCTTGCCATCTCTCCTTACAAGGTGTTGCCTTGCATATTTATTTATGTATTTGTTTGTTGGATGTCTCCGGTTGGTGAAATATAAGCTCCATAAGAGCAGTGTGGACCTTGCTTTTTTCTTTTTCCCTGCTATATCTCAGCACACAGAACAGTCCTTAGCACACAGCGGTGAGTACTATTTGCCAAACGCTGTGCTGCACAGTAGGACTATAATGGCGAATACAAACAGATGCTGCTCATTATTATTAAAACATAAATTAGATACTACGTTTAGATAACCTGCTATTTAGTCATTCACTGGACAAATATTTATTGTGCACCTATTATATTCCAAGCCCTGGGGTGATGACAGTGAACAACACAGATGATGCCCCTGCCCTGTAGCTCACGTTGCAGTAAAGAAGTGCACAGTAAAACAGATAAACAGATATGTAATGTAATGAACAGAGAGGATGAACCATCTAGCTCTGCAGGTGAGGAGGATTCCAGAGGGGGTGGAGGAAATGGAGAAGCCTTGAGCTGGGCGGGTCAAAGGATCAGCAAGGAGTTCACTGTAGCCAGAGCAGAATGAGCGAGGGAGAAAGTGGGAGGAAATGAGGTCTTCAGGGAAGCCAAGGCCCAGCTTGCATGGCTTTGTATGGCATTTAGGCTTTAATTGTGATGGGAATCCATTAAAGGGTTTCAAAGCCAGGGAGTGACATAATCATTTACTGCACAGAGGACTGCTTTATGGACTAGTTCCTTCTCAGAAAACTCCTTAGAGACAGCCTAAGAATACAGTGATTCTCACTTGAGATTTCTGGCTGATATTTCTCACACATCAGGCCCTGTGCTGGTAGCTAGAAATCCTGGAATATGTTCCCAGATTTGCACATTCTTTTTGGAGGGGTCTTGGCTAGGCAAATCTTTCTGGCTTAATAACACCTCTTCACACTCATGTATTCGAGAAAGCATGGTGAGTGAAGAGGAAAGCGAGTAGAGCACTTACGGGAATTCTCTGGCTCGCTGAAGCCTCAAATATGAATGTGGTATAAATAAATTAGTATACAGAAGGAGCTTGGGTCCTTTCCACAATTAAAAGAAAAGTACAGTCTCCTTTGGAATACTTTCTGAAGGCTTAATGGAGAGTGTAGGCAAAATTAGAGCTAAACACAGCTCTGCTTAAACGTTAAACTTTAAAGTAAAAACATTTTCTGGACTTTCCGACTTGAGTGACCTTGTCAGTAGCTTATCCTGGGAAAAAAAATAGACTTCCCCACACAGTTGGCCTATGGATGAAGCCTTTTTTTAGAGTAATCAGGATGTTAATAAGTAAGAGAATTACTGAGAAGGCCAGGAAAGGATGCTTAAGGCCCGACCATAAATGAAGAAAGGAACCAAATGAGAATTCCAGGAGAAATGGTGTATTTTGTGCCTGGTTTCTGGAAAGACTGCATTTGGATATTGGATTCTTAAAGACATTCATTTTTACTTGATACGGGTTGAAACTGGGGTGACATTGGATAACAGTGTGGAAAATGTAGCCAGGCCACTATCCTCTTGCTATGGTTTGGGCGCTAAGCCACAAGTTTCCTGGGCTGCCTAGTTTCTTTTATCTTCTCTTCACATTGAGAGGGAATCCCATCTTCCGTGCTTAAGAAAAACTAAAATAGGACTCTCTTGCAGTATACATGTAAAAAAATAGTTCAAACCAGAGTCTGGGTTCTTTTCTAATTTTGTTGCATCCTATAAGAGGTGTGAAATGGTGGTTGGGGATTTCCTCAAAAAGGACCTTTTACAATGACTTCCTGCCATTTTATTTTTTTCCCTAGGGAACCAGAAGAGCCACGGAACATGTTCCCATAGTGTGAGGTTGAATAAATCTTTCTAATTTAGAATTAGTCATTTGTGAAGTCCTAATTAACATTGTGAGTAAATTGTCTATGTTTATTTCTGACCAGTCATGGGATAAGCCTGTGCTAATTTCAGGGTAACCTTTTGCTGGCTTTTTCAGTTTCAGAAACTGGTGTCTGATACAAGCATTAAACATCCGCACCCTGTTCTAGTTCTTTTTCCTTTTTTAAAATTCCGGGTTGGTGTTCTCCACTCACTGCCTTACCTTTTAATCATTGTTAACTCAAAACCTTATCATGCCCAGCAGCTAATGTATACCTTGTGAACTCACCAAACAAAGGACCAATTCAGAGAGCGCTCACGGGAAAACAGGTTGGCATTTAAGCTTTAAACTCAAAAAGCAGACGGTCAGGCAAATAAATATTCAGCACAAAAATGGAGTCTTCAGTGATCTTGGGCTGGTGGTTACAAAGGTCTGTTTTACATTCTTCAATTTCTTGTCAAATACTGACGTCGGTACATGGGAGCAAGTCCTGATTTGGAAAGGGGGCCAATAAGATTGACCTCTGAGAAACCACCTAGTAAAATCTACAGGAATGGACCTAGAAAGCCGTCGTGTTTAAATGAAGAATTTTCGAAACACCCAAAATGCAATTAAAATGTAAGGTAGGAAGCAGAACTGAATCATAATTACAGTTTGGTAAATAGAAGCCTGGTTGATTATCCTTCACCCCGGTCTGGAGATGGACGCTGATCACAGAGGAGGCATGGATTGAAGAGAATATAGAGAAGGCAACTTGAGGAGAAAGAATTTAGTGTTGTGACCCTCACACTGTCAAGGAGAGGATGAATGCAGACAACATGACGTGGAGGACTTGGCTCCTGGACCCTGGGTTCTGGACTCATCTACCTATCAAATCTTGGCAACACATCCACTGACTCCTTTAATGAAATTAAACCCCAAGAAACCATCTGTGTATGTTCTGGCTTCTGTGCAGCTTTCTTACTGGGAGAGGATTTTCTGATATTGGCTAATGTCTTATCTTGCTAGATGGTTTGATGGGTGCATTTCTCACGATAAACTATGAAATTGACATTTTGGCTCCTGTGAGATCATTGAAAGTGAATCTTTCCTAAGAATCAGGTCACACTAAAAAAGGCTGGCAAAGCTGAGTTTCGGGGACTGCCAAGCTAAGGACTTGACCCTCGACCCCACCAAGCAGCTGGCCTCTTTCTCATCTTACTGTAACTACTGCAAGTATGAAAGGAGGATAAACATCACAGTGAGGCCTAGTAAGAATTCATGGGCATTTCACTCTAATCTGCCACAGTTAAAAATTTCATTTTAATCCCTGCACCATTTGGCTGGATTTCCACTTATAGATATTTACTAAAGGTTTTGGTGATCTAAAGTCTATTTTTCTCATATGCATTTACATATTTTTCCTTACAATCATCTGTATGTGAGTAATTTTTTTGTCCAGGTACAAATCAGTAATATTTTAGAAGAAAAATATCTGTATATTTTTCAGAAGAGGAATATTGGATATTGGATGCCTATTCTCCATGAATACTATATTACTGCTTCATAGTGGAAATTCTAAGCCATACTTAGTTTTTGAAATGGAATTCATATTATTAGTAGATACTGCTTAAAAATATCCTTCAAATGAAGGAGAAAGATCATTCTCATACCAGATGCTTCTCATCCCAGTGGGGATATGTAGCAGGTTTTTATGAGCCCAGCTTCATAAGCACACAGGCTAGGAAGCATTGAGAATTGTGTTCACATGAAAGCACAAGAAGAATGTTGGTCTCAGGAATGCTGGAATTGGACTAGAGGAAACAAGGGCCAAAGCTTTTCTCCTGTGAAAGGAGTGATAAAACCCAACAGTGAGTAAGTCCCAATTTTCCAAAAACAAGAAAAAAGCTTTTATAAAATGAGAAATGTTAAAGAGTACTAGAACTCTCTTTCTTCACTCTATTTTATTACATGACCTAATGCAATTTAACATGCCCAACTCTAAGTACAGTAATAAGGAAGGGAAACGTCAACATTGTTTTTCATTCTAAGGTTTCCAGCCTTTGAGAAAATAAATAGAATTTTCACAATGCCTTAAGAAAAGTAAACACCATATACCATACAGTAACAGTGATAATGTGAAGCAGATGTGCATCACTAAAAAAGAATATAGTCTCATCTTTAAAACTCATGATTTGCTTTTTTCAACCTACTCCATTGACACATATATCGGGCTACTAGATTTTGGAAGCAAAAATACAAAGAAAATCGTCTTCTCACTACAATGTAAACTCTGCGAAGGTGGGAAATTTCATCTTGTTTTATAAGCTGCAGTGTCTCCAGTACCTATTACAGTGCAGGGAATATAGTAGGCATCCAATAAAATTTGTTGGAAGAAGTATTGAATATATCTTATAGAGGGAAATATCATGCCACCATGAAAATATGAGCCACATATCTATGCCTGGTTTCTCATTGTAATCTCAAATGTAGACCTCATTGCTTGACAGCCTAGAGAAAAATGTCCTATTTTGTATAGGATAATTGATATCAAACCTATGCCCTTTCCTCCATCTTAGGCACCTCTTTCCTCCCTTTCTCTCTCTCTCTCTCTCCTTCTCCTTCCCTCTCCCCATTTCTTTTCTCTGCAGGAATCCCATATTGCTATCAAAACCTTGCCCAATGATTGAATTATAGAGAGTTTTTATGATTAACCACATTTGAACCTTTACCTTGATATATATACCCCGTGTATTCACTATGAGTGATAATAATTGGCATGATGGCATCCCTAGGAAAACTTAAGTTTAAATGTATGGAGACTTTCCTTCTGTTCTTCCCTTCAGTTGTCCTTTCTTGTTTTGATACCCCTCTCTCTACTGCCTCTCCACCCTGCCCTGGGCTTTTATGGTCTAGGATTTATTACCACCACTCCCCATTCCCTAACTCCCCTATCCCCTATTGTTAAAATACCTGTTATATAAACATTTTCTCAAGATTTTTGGTGATAATTGACTCACCTTATAAACATGCTATATAACTCAAGAGACAGGTGATGCAAGTGGACCTGATCATCATGAGAACTCATTTCCGGGAG